>JAURVB010004226.1:0-50461 GCA_033002965.1 Piper betle
GGCCGCGTCGGCTAGGCTAGCCCGAGTCCGCCAGCCGCCAGCCCATGTCCGAGTCCGCCCGTCCTGTCAGATCCACCTAGCCAACCCAGCCCATTTTTAGCCCGGGTTGGTTCAGCCGTTTTGGTTTGGTCTGGTTTAGCTTGGTTCGGTCTGGTTCACCACGTTTTCAGCCGTTTCTGGACCGTTTTTGGTAATTCGAAAACACTTACATTAGTTTATATGCATATTCACATATTTAGCATAATTTGATATTATAAGTGTTTATTTGGCTATTTATTTCTGTGTTATTAATTAATAATAATTATTAATTATTTTTACTATATTTATCATATATGATGTATGTTTACATGATTATTTGTTATTATTATTATTATATTTAATTATTAATATTAGTCTTTTTATTGTTTACTAAATTGTATATGTTTATTTATTTACTTGTTTGTTGCGTGTATGTTATTATTTAATTGTATTTAATTACGTATTATGTAATGATGACTATGATATTATTATTATTCATGATGAATGAAAATTAAATTTATTATTTATTTATTTATAGAATGATTATGTATTTATATAATATTTACTCGTGTTTAGCCATTGATTGTTGTAGTATATGATATTATTATTTTATGATTAGAATATTGATTGTTTTTATGTATTTATTATCTATCCATTTATACTGATTGTATGTATTTATTTATTTATTATTTTATGATTAGAATATTGATTGTTTTTATGTATTTATTATCTATCCATTTATACTGATTGTATGTATTTATTTATTTATTATTTTATGATTAGAATATTGATTGTTTTTATGTATTTATTATCTATCCATTTATACTGATTGTATTTATTTATTTATTTATTATTTTTTATTAGTTATTTTTCTTTATTATATCTCGATTTATGTGTTGTGTGTTTAGCTATATATTTATTTAGTATAATATTTTTTTATTAGGGTGTATTGATGATATGAGCACATACCACTGAGCATGCATCATATAGATACATTAATATTTTACTTAAACAGTGGGTTCCGATGTAGGCTTCGGAGTTCGAGCTCATCGTAGATGTGTAGATATGCTTGGAGCTTAGACCACAGCTTCGTAGGACTCTCTCTCTCTCCACTTGATTCCTTGAGTGTCGAGTTTAATCGTGTTTTGTACGTAGGACGACATCGATGGTGTTTTATTACATCCCTCTGATGTTGAGCCATTTAGCTTTGTTTTCTATACATGTTTAATAAAACTGCAAGGATGAGATCCATTGTTGGTTTTCAAACTTAAGTTCAAGAAATTTATGATATAAGTCTCTTTCCTAAGCCTATTATATAAGTATGCGCATTTTTACGGATTTCATGAATAAGAGAGTAAGCGGTATAGAGACATGTATGAATCGCATTAGTACTCCTTCAAACTATGAGGTAGTGTGGTGTATGATGGTACTGCGTAATGTAGCGTATTTCCGGAATATGTGGCACTAACTTAACTATTCCTTTTGCCATTCGAATACTGTGGCGGGTGATATGGAAGGTGTGAGAGCGTAAGTGCTATATCTATGTATGAATATGATTATGAGCCATGTATGCGAGCCGGCAATTGCTTAAGTATGTTTGCTTACCGCCCAGTGTGAGGCTATCTTGAAGTTTTATAAGTTTTCGTGGATAATGGAATACCCATTTGTCAGATTGTATTAGTTATTTTTTGGACCAAGTAACATTCGTTACTGACGGTTTTCATATAATATATGTATGTCATGCAAATCCTGAGTCGACTTTGGTGGGAGGACAGATAAACTTACACACATTTGAGCTCAACGCATTTATTTCTTTTCTTAATTTTATTTATGTTCAATGTGTTTTGATGCCTATTTAATCTTCCATTCTCTTGATACCAAGAAGGTTATTTTGATCTATTGTATCGATTGAGTCTTACCAATTGACAACTTTAAACATGACTTGACTCAATCGTAATATTTCTGATTTGGTTCTTAAGTGAACCAAAATCGGGATATTATATATAATGCAAAATTATGGGACGAAGCCATGAAAGATGAGATGGATTCTATAGTTGCAAACCAAGTCTGTGATCTTGTCAATTTGCCTAATGAGGTGAAAGCTATTGGTTGTAAATGAGTTTTTAAAACCAAAAAAGATTCATTAGGCAACATTGTACGATCCAAAGCAAAACTCGTGATTAAAGGATTCACACAAAAGGAAGGAATTGATTATCGAGAGACTTTTTCTCTCATTTTAAAGAAAGACTCCTTCAGTATCATCATGGTACTAGTAGCACAATTTAATTTTGAATTACATCAGATGGATATGAAAATAACTTTCCTCAATGGAGATCTAGAGGAAGATGTTTATATGAAACAACTTGAGGGGTTTCTTCAATTGATGGTGAGCATCTTGGTTGTTAGCTTAAGAAATCGATATATGGACTCAAACAGGCCTCCTGTTAGTGGTATCTTAAATTGTATAATATAATATATTCATTTGGCTTTGTTGAGAACATTAAGGATCAATGTATATACCACAAAGTTAGTGGGAATAAAATTATTTTTCTTATCTTATATGTCGATGATATATTGCTTAGAACTAATGATATAGGATTGTTATATGAAGTAAAAAAGTTTTTCTCTTAACATTTTGATATGAAGGATATGGGTGAAGCATCTTATGTCATTGACATTAAGATTCATAAAGATAGATCTCAAGGTGTCTTGGGTTTATCTCAGAAGGCCTATATCAATAAGGTTTTCGGAGATTTTAAATGAGTAATTGTACATCTTCAATAGCTCCTATAGTGAAAGGAGCCAATTTTAATTTGGATTAATGTCTGAAGAATGATCTTGAAAGGGAACAAATAAAAGATTACATATTCTCTAGCTGTTGGAAGCCTTATATATGCACAAGTCTGTAGAAGACCAGATATTGCACTTGTTGAAATGTTAGGGAGATATCAAAATAATCATTACATTGAACATTGGAGAGTTGTAAAGAAAATTATGAGGTGCCTTAAAGGAACCAAAGATTACATGCTTATATATAAAAAATCTTTTAATTTGGAGGTCATTGGATACTTGGATTCGGATTAAGATTACGCTGGTAGCATTGATTCTAGTAAATCTTCATCTGGATACGTCTTCATACTTGCTAATAGAGTTGTATCGTGGAGAAGTATAAAACAAACTCTGGTTGTCACTTCTACTATGGAAGCAGAATTTGTTGCGTGTTTTGAGGCTACATTACGTAGTATTTGGTTAAAGAGTTTCATGACTGGCCTTCAAGTTGTTGAATCTATTTCAAAGTCATTGAAGATGTATTGTGATAATTTAACTGTTGTATTCTTTGCTAAAAATAATAAAAGTGGAAGTTGAAGTAAACACATCGATATTAAGTATTTAGCAATTAGAGAGCACATTAAAGCAAATGAAGTGTTCATCGAATACATTAGTACTGAATTGATGATTACAGATCCTTTGACGAAAGACATGCTATTAAAGATGTTCAAAGATCATGTAGCTTTTGTGGGACTTGTTGAATTTTAAATTTGATATGTGATGGCAAGTATATAACATGTTATTTGTTGAAACCCTACTATTTATTTGTTTTCTCATTATGAATGTACACATTATATTAAAAAACAACAAAATTATTGTACATATATATATAATATATATGTGTTTGGACCCGAATAAGCATTGTAGGCGTATTCGTAAAATTTAAACCACATTGTGGCTTCTTAAAAATATTATACATTGTAATAAATAGAAGGTAATACTTGATTAATGAAGACTTACCGCTATAATTTATGTATAATACTCTTCTTTTGAAGTATTAATATTTTGGATAATATTATGCATAGTGATATATGTTTGGACCAAGTGAGAAAATGTTAAAATTTTATTCTAACTTTACGTGGTCACTATCATATATATAATTTATATATTATAATTTAAATGTATTAATTAGTAATATAACTAAGGATAACTACTATAGGGTGGTTATTCCTGTAACTTTTTAATGTGAAAAATTAAATACGGTATTTTTCTTTGGAGTCCTTGATTAAGGTATTTTTTATGTCTATGTTTACACTTTGGAAGTGCAATAGATCAGAAGCTCTTAAAAGACTAATCGAGAAAATCTGAGGTTTGATTTATTTATTATAAATATATTAATGTTTGATTAGCTTGCCCACTATATATGCTGCTGCTAACATTATCAAACGTATCGTCTGGTTGGATCAAATACGAGATGTTGTAGAAGTATGCAACCAAGTCATCCACTTTGTCGCAGTTACATGTGATGGATACAAGATAGTCTTGATTTGCTTAATCGATGATCGTCTTCGTTTGATTCGGTTGCACGCTGTAGAACTCTGCGATTTGGTGCGAGTTGCAGGTTTGGACCACGTTGTTCCCCGATCATGGCCATGGCTTCAATTTATTGGTAGCTTGGGATAGTGTTAATTGGGTAAAGCAACTCGTCGTAATCAACACAAGAAACGGGATTGCTTGTTTGAGGTAGAAGTCGTTGTAGTGATAGGAAAAAACGGTCATGACGGCCATGGCCGGCTGCTTCAGAAAAGAAATAGGTTGTATCAGTGAATCACCTGGCAGGAAGAACTGCTGATTTAGATGTCTTCAGCTGATGATCATTTCTCCTTATAACACTTGAAATAACACTTAGAAAACGTTTTTCTCTGATAAAACCCATGCATGGATTTGAGTAGTTGATATGTTGGAAGATGATTTAAAATCGTCAGGATAGGTTGTATTGTTCATACTAACTAAATACTATGCTAATATAATGGGGCGGGCAAGTCAACATGGAACTTAATAAATAGAAGCTGGACAATATTACACTTGAACATCTAGTGCACATCGTTAACTGACTGTCGTCTCCGCCTTGTCATCACCTCATACCATACAAACTTTCATGTACAATAAGGGCCAGTGACAAATGTAAAATTCGCAATTTGGCTTGCTACTATCAAACAAAATTCCAGAATTAAAACATTCATTTAAGCTAGTAGCCAAATTAGTTGGCCTATTTTTTCCTTAATATATGGACGTTGGACATAGTTACCGTCGTGTTTTAAACAAAAAAAATTAAAAGATAAAGACACAGGTTGCCAGCTATAGAAACAGCAGGCACCTAATGATACCCAAATCTGACAGATAAAGAAGAGATAGGAGTGCTTCAAATAGCACAAGTTCATCAAGCCAATGTGTATTTTGATGTTGACTTTCTTTGTGTCTTAAATAAAACGACAGTTCTAAACTTCTAATCACCAAATGAACTTGATTGAAACTTGTCGATTCTCCTGTAAGCAAACTTGAATCTATGGAGGACCAAACCACAAATCTAAAACTGGGTATCCAACTTGGAAATCCAGATATAATATCACAATTTATCCTAATTTTGAGGTTAGAATTTGACTTCATTGGAGGACATGTTCCCCTCTATTATAGAGAAAGTGCAAAACCAAGTAAGATCAACAGAATTGACTGAAGAGATTACGTTATATCAATGGAACATACATTTACAAAAACAAATAAAAATTTACAGCAAAGATTTTGGAAAGAGTGTGCACAACTAGGTTAAGTTTAGTATACCTCCTAAATCTAACACAACAAGTATACCCTTTTTGCTGTATCATTCTGTGTTTTACTATCCACTTACCAATTCATCCAGCCCCCAAGAAAGAATTAAAAAACCTGAAGAGGATTCATCAAAAGTAGAGACGTAATATTAAATAATCTCCTTCATCCCCTTGCAAGACAAAAAATGGGCATAGAAGTAATCAACTACCCGAGGGAAAGTACAGTAACGCAAATCTCTTATGTAAGCTTCAGACAATTTGGTGATGCATTTGCTCAACCAATTACATTACAAACCCTGCAAAAAATCAATCAAAACACATGTATCATTCACAAAGGGAAGCAAATTTTAGCATTCTGTCACATATAACAACTGATCTGAAGATGTAAAATGAAACAAGCATGCGTTGAGATACTGTACGCAATCCAACCATCCACTAAGACCACTCATTAGAATACACCACAGATATTCTTCAGCACACAGCTAAAAACAAGAAAGCAACACATTTTAGCAAAAACATGCGTCAATCAAAGCACTCTGAGAAGCAGTTAGCATAACTAGGCCCACCCCAGTAAACATATCAAACACCTATGCATAGCTGAAGCCCATAAAACACTAGAAGTGGTCGCCTCAAAAGTGCTAAGCTAGATAACAATATATTTGATTTCACACACAAACATAAAAATAAAGACAGAATCCTCAGACGTTGTACTTCAGAGGCAAGCCAACAATCACTCATTTAATTTACTATAAAGTAGAAAACCTCTCATATTTATTTCAAAATCTACACCTACATGCAATACCCAATGGCACAAAAAGCACATTTCCGACGACAATGTTGTAACTGTAAACATAGCATCCATCACACAGAAACAAACATTAGACGGACCTTAATGGACCAAATCAACATCATCTTTCGGAGCTTGTTTATCACCCAATGATGACGCTTTCTCAAGTCCCTCATTCGAACATTTGACACCATCATTTGAACTTTCCGAAACTTCTAATTCCATCTTCCCAAATTTTGCACCAGATCCATTTGGAGTAACACTACTTAATTTTTCAGTACTCACTGCAGAAGATACAGGTGCTCTAGTCTCAATATTAGTCACTTGTTTGACATTTCCAGTAGCATTTGGAGGGCTTTTGTTGAGACCGTTATGGGTGATTTGTAAATTAGAGGATGGCAAAAGCCATTCAAATTTCAAGCTATGGTCTTGTAAGCACCTACCGCTCAGAAATGCCTGCTCTGCTGAATGGCGATTAGTATATGAAACAAGAGCAGCATATTTATGGTCTGATTTTTTAGTGGGACCAACATCAACATATTCTGAATCTTCAAGTTCAACTAAAACAAACTCCCCAAAAGATGAAAAGTGTTCTTTTAATAGCATGACCTGAAAGAAAACAAATTGAATACAGTTAGCATAAAATTAAAACTTTCGACTGTGGAGAAAAAAGTAAAAAGAAAGGCAATCTCCCATCTTTATCCAAGATAATCTATACATATGAACTATGGTAGTAAATCTGATGGGTAATTTCCACCTATAAATGAGTATATGGAAGCAGGCCACGTGATTTGATTAAAGCAATAGGTTGCATTTCAAGACTAGGCAGAGTATGACATCAAACCATCCCGACAGCCAAAAGAATGGCACTCTGAGAGAAAGGCTCACTGCACTAAATGCACTGCCCCCAGTAAATCCCCAAACCCAGACTCAGACAAAAAGATCGATTGTTCTCAAACTGATATAATATATAAAATTTGAAGGAGAGACTGAGAGATGTTACATTTGCAATTTCAGTAGGTAAAGGAGGCAAGATTCCAAATGATGTTGGACGATTGTCTAATTTGAACCGGTTGACAGGAAAGGAAGGCCATGGAGAGTGATTTTGTAGTTTCAGGCTCTTCGGATATTGTTGTGGCATCGTCAGGTAGGCTTTTGAACTAGCAGGTGACATCATAACCTCTGCAGGAGAACTTTTGTGATCCAAAGCTTTTTCAGGTTTTAGAAAATTGTCTGCTTTCACTGTACATGAAGCGGTTTTCACAGCAGAAACATTTGTATCAACTTTCCGTCTTTTGGTTGCTGATCCTGAGCTCGAATTACTCTTTACAGAAGTAGCCTGAAATTTGTGAAATCATTTGTCAAGAAGCAACTTAGCATAGTCTTAAAACATTTCTCCAACACAACAATCATAATATTTTAATCTCCAATTTTTATGAGAACTATTTTTTATAACTAGATGAATAAGAAGAGCACACAAAAAGTTATGTCAAGAAGATCAATCAACATGGCAGTTCCACGAGATAAAAAACAAAAAAAAAACCAAGAGATATTGCACTATTACCTGATTTATTGGATAGTAACACTTGAAATTTGTCCACAACATTGAATTAAATATAACAAATAAATGGATATAATACTTGGTGGATTTACCAACAAAAACAAATGTGTTTTTAACATTAGCATGTCAATGATATTATTCGCACAGGTAACAGAATATACTAGAAGGCCTACAATAAACCACATACATATTTAGTATTATTAGTACAAAGTTTTTGTTTCCTGAAATAAAGGAGTCAATCTATTCGCTTGCCTAGGAACAAAAAGGTCAGCACATCCTGCTCTACCGATCAACTACTACTTATCATCCTTCATTAGCCATTAAGCTTTAGTTAGTGGTACCTGTGTCTCAAAGTTCTCCAATTGTTGCAGTAAAGCAATGCGCTTTTTCTCAAGTAACTCCTGTTTTTTCCTCATAAGTTCCAATGCCTCAAGCTGCCTCTGCGAAGGAGTCACTTTTGGCCCATTTTCTGCACCAACTTTTTGAGGCAAACCAGTCTGGATAGATGAAACATGCATGGCACCTACCATAGGCTTTGAAGATGCAGGAACAGCTGAAATGGGTTGTACAGAATCAGGGCCTGCATTCATGCTCTCTACAACTTCATCAGGAATATTATCTCGATTAGCCCATCTTAGCTTGATGAAGCGGTTACCAATTACAGCATCCGGTGCCTTAAGAACAGCCTCGGCCTCTTCTCTTTTTGCAAATTGCACAAAGGCCTTATTATTGCTCTTTGGAATATGGATATCAATTACCACACCAAACTTCTGAAAATGAGAAAAGAGAACTCTCTTGTTGCTTTCAGGGGAATACCACCAACAAAAAGAGTTCGTGAAGCTTTTCTCTCATGCAGAGATTCTGGCCCCCGGGTGGAAGTAATGATTGGACCAAAATCTTCATTTTGACTCTTAGGAGCTACTTGAACAGAAGAATTTACCCCATGCCTATGGTATGCTTTTGTTTGTTCTTCTGTATCAGCCACTGTATTGACATGGCCAGTTTTTACTAATTTATTTTGGAAATTTCTACTCCTCTCCTGAATAGATGAAGATGAACTCCCTGATAACATCATATCTTTGCTAGTCTGCTCACCATTCTTGCTATAATAAGAAGCAACAGAATTGTGGGCATTCTCGTAGTCAATATTGGGAGATTGACACTCCATTATTGAACATGGTGTCTTAGGTGGCTTTTCATTCCATAGTGGTTGGTCAGGATCGTACAAGTCCGAATCAGTGCCAACTGCAGAACCAGAGAGCACCCCATTCAGTAAGTTAGCTCCATTATCACTTGTTCCAACATTGATATTTCTGCTTTGACAAGTTTTAGTGTTTGCTAACAAGCTCAAGGTAGCACTTGAGGGAGTTAAAGGTTTTGTGCCACCTTGCACTTCAGGCACCCTTGCAGTTGGAAGCGAAACAGGAAGATTGAACTGTGAAAGGCTCTGTCAAAATTGAAGACAGTAAAACATGTAAATGAAACTGAAAAGGAAGGCATTGAAGACCATATTACAAACACAATGGAAATCAATGGAAACTGCGTAGCTTAAAGAATCAAGATGAAATACATGCCTGAACATCTTCAACAACTATACGGTTTATGCCATGCTCCATGGGGCACATATCACCCCTCAGACAAAAACCACGCTCTTCAAAATCTCTACAACGCTGATGAGGAATCCCAATGCCAATAGATGGATTGATTTGAGGTTGAAGAGTTCCTTGAAAACCAAGAGGATGAAGAGTATCCAAACCACTATTAGTTACCCCATGAAGCAAACCAAAAGGAAACCAGGATGGGCTATGAGCTGCAGTGCCAAATAAGCTAGGCGTTGAACCTAGAGAAGCCATTTGAGATGCAAAATCCAGATTGTCAACTGATCCAAGTCTTCCATCATGATAATTCCAACTAGCAGTATGACCCCTTCCTCTACCACCAGAAAGACGACCAGGACCAAAACGAGAGCCATTTATAACCTGAGAACCCCTTGATTTCCGATTGAAGTCCATGGCAGCCCTTGGGCCAGCAATGAAGCCAGAACGCTGCTTTGGAAATTTTCCACTCTCCGATGAAGAAGGATTGTCATGATTTTGGTATATATCTCCATTCCCAAAGAGCTTCTGCTTTCGATCCGGCTTCTTAAAACTAATTTCTAGGGCATCTTTATCTGAAGAAACTGGTTGTGATTCTCGCCTCCGATGCTTGTGGTTTCGGTCGTCATCATCTTCTTCACTGACTTCTTTGTCCTCAGTTTCACTTAAGCTAGCAGGAGATGAATCTCTCTGTCCCTTGGGGGACACACTGCTATCTATCACTTCAGGAATTGAGCTAGTAACTGCAGGATGCTGAATTTCATTTATCGAATCTGAATTAGTGGATGATGGAGCAAGAGAACTATCTTCCAGCACTTTGAACAGTTTCTCAATGAAAGGATTTGTATCTGGAAGTGAAAACCACCATTTACCAATGAAAGGGGGAAACACAAAGAAGAAAAAAGGATTTTCCAAAAATTCAAGTTGTTGACATCTAAAAACGGGAGCAGGCTCAAAATTCCAAAAAAAAGAAAAGCAACGTACCATTTCCCAAAAATTCAAACAAACTCTCACTGCAAAGCTTTTGCAGTTCACTTGTAGGCTTGTCCTTCTTCAATAACGCCGTAATATACTCGGCGAGAATTGCAGGATCAGCCTCCGTCCTGGACAATGCAGCCAAAACATCAAAACAATTAAGTGTGTCCTGAACTCGCATAATGTCCAGCAATTAAATAGAACTACCCACATCACTACATCAGGAGGAGAGCATAAAGCACACCTCGAATGAAAAAGGAAACAACCTAACAAGTGCAATGATGGCAAAAGAAATCTATTAAAGTAGAAGCTCAAATCAGCATCCACATGAAAAATAGTTTCAAAGGCACTTGCCAACACCTGCCTTTTTGAACAAATCCAGCTCGTGATTCATAGAAAAAATTCCAATTCTCTTACATACAAGTGAAAGAAAACATCTTCCCACACTTGAACGAACAAATTAAAATCAAACAAAAAATTCCACCAAACTGGCAGGAAATCAAAAAATGAATCGACACACCACAAACATCAATCGGGAAAAAAATAATATCACCATCAAAATTATAGATAATCTCGCAATCATGAAGCCGGTGGCTGATATATACAATAACAAGGGTCCTACCATCTACCAACGCCCCCCGTCTCACACGCCGACAAACAAACAAACAAACAAATAGGGGAGAGACCCCAACAAGCTGGACGAGAAGGAGAAGGATAAGATTGTGGAAGAAGCTTACAAGGGTTCCAGGTCACTGACGAGGAATCGAGTGAGGGACGATTCCTCAAATTTCATGTCACCGACCATCACACCTCATCGGCGGCAGCCCGATCGGCGAAGGACGTGGCGTTGTAGGGTTTCCGACGGCGACGGCGGCGACGGCGACGGCGACGACGGTGGCGACGGCGGCGGCGGAAACGGTGGCGCTCGGCCGACGTTGTGGTGTAAATTTTTGAGGGATGCGACCAAAATAATAGTGCTAACAACAAATAAAAATATTTTACTTATTTTTTTAAAAAAGGATTATGTTATTTTCATTGAGAAAATTACAAACTGGGAAATATTTTCGCCCTCTCGACAAGATTTTGACAATTTTTATTTTCCCCCAAAACAATTTATTTTAGATCAGGCAGAAAAAAAAATTAAAATAAAAAGATAAAAAATTGTTCAAAGGAGAGATCTAGTCTCTCCAATCATTTCTACCAATCACAAATGACGGCTCCATTTTTTTTGTTTTAAAATATAAAATATATGACTTATTTATTTTTTATTTAATTTATCTCACAATAAATTGAAAGGCCATCTTATTTTCGTTAAAGTATAACTATTCTGTTTATATAGCCACAAATTATGAAACAATTTAATCTAAAACAGCATTTTAACTAATGTTGTATATATTTTCCTTGCACTAGGTAGTTAGTATTTCTTTTAGGACGGTTATCTCAAACGCTATAGCAAACCCGCCTTTTAATTGGTATAAATTACCTTAATTAGTAATGTTTGCAAAAATAATTATAATAATTAAATTTATTCTTTTTAATTTATATAATTTACACCACTAAGACAATTGCTACAATGGGTTTGCTAGAACACTTAGCTACGGTGAATCTTTGACCTGAAGAATATGGTTAATAAAATTATAAAAAATTGTAATAAATAAATTTGGTTGATTGATTACCTAGGTATATTTTATTTAACTATGATTACAATTTTTTGACACAAATTTTAATTATTAATGTAAAACCCACGATTCGAGTTAGGGTTTTATATTCAGAACCGGTCGGGTCGACCGTTATTTTTCGAGTTGAGTCAGTTTCAGGACACGTGTACCGAGCCGATGCCAGTCGCGTGTATGAGCTATGAGGGTCATGCGTACCCAAGTATATGATGATAACGTCATGAACACAGCAGAACAGAATGAGTTATCAGATATATGAGAGTATGCCAGTCAGTTTTTTTTATTATTTTTATATATAGTGGATCGTAGAATTAGTATTAGGCCGTTTACCGCGTTAGGACGCGTTCGGGCAGTCTGGGTGGGTTGATAGTTCTAGAGCATATCATTACGATGTTTTGATGTTGTTTGATTTTACGGGATTTTTCCCGATTTTTATGAATTTTTTAGGATTTAATACGACTTAGTTATTATACTTGACTCGAGCCGGAGACGAGTCAAGTGTTATTTACGAAATTGCCACCAGCCCTTTTCTTCCTCTTTCCCGACCTTTTCTTCCCCAGAACGTTGCCGCGCGCCGCCCCTGTTCGCGCGCCACCGCCGCCACGGCCGACGTCGCCTGGCCGCCGTTCGACGCCGCCCGGCCCAGCCACGGCGTCGCCATGCTGCCCCGACCAAGTCCGGCCCCAATCGGGCCGCCGTGACGCCGGAATCGCCGTGCGTAGCGCCGCGGCAAGGTTTTGGTCGCGTCGCCGATCGCGCCGCCGCCGACCGTCGCCACCACGATCAGGTGGTCGGCTCGACGTCCTCGACCCCTCAGCTGCCTTCCCCGACTGGAATGGAGGCCGTCGCCACCGTGGCCGGCCGGATCTAGCGACCCATCGCGGCCGGCTCTGTTTTGCCGTTTTCCGGCGAGCCGCCGCCTCCATTGGCCACGCTGAGGTCATAGATGAGTCGGGGTCGCCGAGCCGGTTCCGAGGGTACCCAACACGACCCCTTTCCGACCAGTAGACGCCGCCGGCGATTGTCGCCGGAAAACCACCGGAAGTCGCCGGAAAACCGCCAGTAGCTGCCGGAAAACCACCGGAAAATTGGAATTTCTGGAATTCGCTGGAATTCACCGGATCTTCCGCGGAGCTCACCCAGTTGGACTCGATCGAACCTCGGACGCCGAGGAGCGCCGAATTCGAGCTCCGAGATGCGCGACGGAACCCTAGCCGTCGCCGATTGCCGACGACGTGAGGTATAATTACCTCCGATTTGATTATTTAAAATTGATGATGATTGTTAGCACAGCATGCTAGGATTGGTTTATGATGTGATTGATAGTGAATGGAGGATAAGTGATGAAGTTATAAGTTACATGATGTGATTGATAGTTTATGGAGGTTAAGTGATTTAATGAAGTAAGTAAATTGAGCATGATAATCGAGTAATGTAACTTAGGAAAAATACAATAAAATTGGTAGGAATAGGATGGGTAGAATTATTTTCATATTTATGATTAGTGATGTGATTAATGTTTAATGATGGATGAAACGATGAGTTGCATGATGAGATTAAGTGTGAGTGAAGAGTAAGCAATCTAATGAAGTAGATCAGGTCAGAGCATGATAAGTGACCACGACATAAGTTACAGACACGTAATAAAATTAGTATGAATAGGATGAGCTAGGATTAATTAATTTTTATGATTTTCTGATTGTTATGTTGATGGATGCTTGCATTGTGATTGTGATGTTATTGAGTTTGATGCATCATTTAGTTAGCGGGCGTTAGTATTTAGTTTTGATATGTAGGTACGGAGTAGGAGCTCGCCGCTTAGGCGCGATGACACGCTTGGAGCTTCTACCAGGTCCGTTTAGGACTCGTCTTGTTTTACGCTCTTCCATTGTATGTTTATTTTATTATTGCAGGGCGGGTTAAGTGGCGTTTTATTGGATCCCACTTAACTCGGGTCATTTAATCGAATATTTCCGGATTAATAACCCCTCGAGGATGAGATCCCTCGAGGATGATTTCGAAAACAAGATCCACCACAAGTTGCCTTCGGGCCTATTATATGAATCCCTTCCCAGGCCTATATATATAGTTTTATCGAGTTTTCAGTGAGACGAGAGATGGAGAAACCGACTGCACGTACCATGCAGAGGATGCCGTGACAGTCAAAGCGGGCTCTGGATTAGTGCCAGCGGACTGTTCCATTCCCGAGGGATCCTGACAACTCCGCGTTTGAGTTCCTCACACCCGGAGAACGTGGAGGTTTACGGGTACTGTTTAGTACAGCGCATGTCCGGACTTGTGGTTCAAAGGGTACTAAAGGCGACTGCCTGAGAGTACTCGGCCTTCGTGCTCAAGGCCAGGAGAGATATGGAGGTTCGGAGAGGGCTTAGGATAAAGTTTCATGAGAAGTACTGAAAAAGAAGTGCTGAGAGTAGCACAGTACCAGCAGCAGAGCAGTAAGTTCGGGATGCTACCGGGTCTGCAGCCCAGTGGCTCCTCAGTAGTGCCCTTCAGAGTGTTCACGTGGAGTATGATGTTTTCTTTCAGATGAGAGTTTGCTCTCATAGCCAGTTTGTTATAGTTATTTTATTTTCCGGACCAGTAACGCTTGTTACTGACGTTTTTCTTATATATATGTAGGTGATAAGCACGAGATGGATGAGCCAGCTTGGACGGAGGAGCAATGAGGTCTTGTGCACACACATGTTAGATTTTTGAATGTTTAATATTGTATTATTATGTTATTATTTTGTGAATGACATGATTAAATGTTTAATGCATGACAATGACATGAAATGAAATGATCAGAGTAGCGCAGTAAAAGTGTGATGGGTTAGGACCCAAAGTTCAGAGACTGATGAATATAATAGATTAGAAGTATGTGTGAATGCTATTGTTGCTATACGTATATATGTTTGAATATACGATTTTGACAGGGTGGCCCCTAATTGCACTTTTAGGGGAGACCTTGACGGTTTTAAATTTTCAGGATTTTTGATCGTAATTGTAATGGTGTGAAATTTAGGTTGCATGTCATCCATGTAGTACCATGTTAGGATTTTATCGCATTTATTCATTCATGATAAGATCGTATCTTCATCTTAAGACGCCGAGATTGGATCCGCATGAGTTAGGTTCGGGTTAGCCGACCTAACCAGGGCCTGTAACATGCCGGTTCGGTTCACGAGTATGAACCGGATTTGGGGTGTTACAATTAATGCCTTGCAAACCTAGTTGCATTAATAAATATTTTAAATAAAATATCTTGCCTACTTATTGTCTTTGATTGATCAGATCAGTTTGAGTTGATTCTTCCTTAATTAATTTCAAAATAAAATCCAACACTATTCTGAAAATGTTGTTTTGGAAAAAAAAGAATATGAAACTGATTTTTAGTTTCAAATTACAAATATTTTGTTATGACTAGTTTCCCATTTATTAGCCAAAAGACACTACCATTTTGTTAGAGCTTTACCTCGAAATCAAATCATCGTAGTGTACATATTAATTGATTTAATTTAAATTCAAACAAAAATAGAAGAAATACATGACAAACAACATCTATCCTCTTTACATTCAATATGGGAATTTTTTAATTTTCATCGCATTTCAATAAGGTCCCTTATTTGATTATAAATTATGATTATTATATTTATTTATTACTAGGAAAATATTAGTGTATAATTCAACTTAAATTAAGAATTATAAAAATACTATAATTTTAATCGAATTAAAAATCTTTAAAAATAAATTCTATTTAGTTATTAAAATTTGTTACTTATTGAAATTATTTTTTCATATTTGTGTATAACTACATTTTTTGTTAACTATAAATTAATATTCATTATTTTATTTAAAAACAATTTCATAATAATTTTAAAATTAATTTTATATATTCTTAATATATATTATTAATTAGTTTTAAACATACCCACACATCACGGGTTTTTGGCTAGTTTAAATGAAATATTTGCTAACAAAAAAAGATTAGTAAATAAAACGAAAATATTCATAAATAATTGCACATTTAGATCACAAGCATAAATAAGTACAAAAAAAATAAAAAATAAGAAGATAAAACTAAACATTCATCATTTATTATAATTTCCTGATTATTCTGAAGTCATGGTTCATCAAATCGTGCAAATTATGGGCCCGTGTTAAACAACGTGGGCCCTTTCATCTCCAACCCGAGGGTTCCGACTCCCGCCAAAAGGGTTCGTAGAACGTATTAGTTCTCCGATCGGCGATGGCGGCGGCGGAGATGGACGCCGACCGGGCGGCTGCGGCGGTGGCCACGGCCGGACGTGACCGCGAAGGGTGCGAACAGCGGGCCGCGGCCGAGCCCAGTGGCGAATTCCAATGGGATGACTCGTCTCAACTCTACTTCCACCCAGGGTATGTTCTTTTCGAATTTTTTTTAAAAACTAGTTTAGAAGAAAACATGAACAAATTTCTCACTGAGTAGTGCATGATTTAATGTACTCGGTGTTTACCGGGCTTTGTTTAGCGAGTAATTACCACGTGTATGCATTGAATGTGTGCTTCTATTCTTGAATTAGTTGAATTTCTGAAGTTGTTATTTTGCAATGTTAGCAGCAGCGGGCTCTATCATGATCCAGTTGCTGGGTGGTATTACAACACCAAAGATGGATTGTATTATGCACTTTTTGATGGTGAATTTGTCTTGTGGGACTCTGAAAGGGTTAGTTAATCGCACCTGTACTATTATGAATCTCATGCCATATTGATTTTTGTTTTTGCCAGTTTTAGTAAGCTTGGCCTTTCTCTTCTTTTCAGAATACCTCGCACGAAGTTGGTCAGTCCTCTAAGGTGCAGGGCAGTGAAAACCAGGATGCACAATGTAAGCCACTGATTCTCTGGTTTTGCCTTTGAAGATAGTCTTATGCGATGAATATTTAAATTTCCATCGTTTGTTCCTGAAATAAGAAATATAAGTTGGTTGGATAAATAAATGTAATCTCGTAGGCAATACGTGGTGGTCAACTGATTTCCATTAGCTTATTTATAGACAAGGATTGCAATTACATTTGAAATAAAAAACGAGAACTAGTTAGCTAAATGTTTAGGAACTGCCTAACAAATAGATGAAAGTCAGAGGTTTAATTTCAAATAGCTCTACAATAGGTTAACAAGTTGACAAAATCTTTAACAAGTATAATGTTTCATAAAGCAGCAGTACTGGTCTTATTGTAATCAGAGCCCTTATATTGAAAATTCGTTATTTGTAAATATCGTATGTGCTTTATGCACATAAAATGTGTGTTTTATTAGCTGCAACCTTGTAATCACCTTACTTTAATGTATTTCACATGGACCTGTTCAATGCTACTGTTTCATGCAGGTAATTTGGGAAACAGCAACAGCTATGCAGCAGAGATGACATCTCCACCTTCGCAATGGTTTGTCTGTTCCCTTCCAATCCATCATCTTTGCCTCATGCCAGGCATGCGTGATCAGCTACTTTGATTTACTCTGACCACTACCATCATCTAAGATAAAAAGTTTTGGTAACGATCTATACGAGGGTAGCAACTTGAATATGTACCACTAATTGACTCTTCTCACTAATGTCTTCTTATTCTTCCACCAGATACCCCAGGGTTTTGGGGACATAGATTCCAACCAAATTAGGATCCATTTAAATGTAGGGTATCCCTTTAGTGCAAAGCAAAACTCTAATAGCAAGTTTCTTGAAAAAGATGTTCATTATCCTCCTCCTCATCGTCATTGTCATTGTATGCCTTCTGCAAGCATTTTGTGTAGGCTCCAAGATATGATGATTGTATGAAAGACAATGTTATGGTGATCTTCTCGATAATAATTAGTATTAGTTAGTTCTCAGGTTAGAAGAGACACTCATTAATTTGTACCTCTCGGGATATTCTGCATCTGTAGCTTGCAAGGATGATTCAATTAGTAGCATCCAAACAAAAGGTTCGGGATCAGTTCTTTATCTGTTGCACACCAGGATTGATTCATTAATTTATGCAAGTTTGCTTTTGTTAGAATCAGAAAGTGAAGATGCATGCCAAAGAGCAGATGAGCACTCCTCCAATGAGTTAGCCATGTTTCATGGGACAGGGTCTGATCTTTGTCTAATGAACAACACAAATGAAGATTTATCAGACAAACAAAATAATGGACCTATAGAAGGTTGTCACATCATGTAGGATAGTAATTATTTGAGCAGTGTTATTTAGTCCCATTAGTTACCTACATATGTCATTTGTTTGATATAAGAATATGAAATCATCTAGAATGCTTGCTTGTGTAGATGTGGTTTGGGATGAAGAAAATTGGCGGGCTCAATATGGCCAAGTTGTGACATCAGTTGATTCTGATGCGCGTGCTCTTATCATTAGAGACTTGTGGGATTGGCATATGGAAGAGCAAACTATTGGCAAGAAAAAGGCTGCTAGACTTGTTGGACGTATTGTCAAAAAGGCCCTTAAGCTCCATCCTTCTATTCCTTCGGGAAATACTTTTTAAGAACCTCTTGCATATGTGAAACATATCTTAATCTCGTTCGAGTAGAAACAGGTCTGTCTATTCTCAAATTTTTATGGGCATGATCATTTTTTTAGTGTGGATAAAATTTGTAAAGTATTGTAATACATTTTATGATGACTTATTTCTCATTAATTTATTTTTATTTTAAAGAGCTTATTCATCAATATGACTTGCTTCAGTTACTTTTCCAGGACATCTGTATCGACTAAAGAATCCGAGTTCCAGATATATTGCTTCCGTGTCAATATATGATTCATCAAATCCAACAAAGGATTGGGGCTTTCCTGATTTTGAACTCAAGAGCATCTTCAGCCACGGTTCAGATGACTCAACTATATTTTCAGATGCTTTCCTAAGTTTGGAAGTCTTTCCATTTAAAAAGGAGAAGGTAATTTGGTGTTGTTGCCTAAAGCCAAAGAGTATATCTCACATGTGTATAAAAGTGGATTGTCCCTGCTGAGCGGATAGCTGATCGATGGATGTCTTCTAGGAAGATTTAGAATATGAATTTGCATAACTCATTTTTTTAAAGGAAAAAAATCATATCTAAGATGTTGTAGAATATTATAATTCATATTTTATTGTCACCAGTTTTCCAAGCCACATGATTGGTGGCCTTTGGTAAATTGTGATTCTCTGATTTGATTGTAGACTTTTTCTTGACTATTTATTTATTTGCCTCAATATCTCCCCATTTGGTTAATCTTTTGAAACAAATCATGCTGCATGGATTTATCTTTTGCTACTAATATTTTTGCTTGCGTTTTTTTTTGTCTTAATAAGATTTTTCTAAGAATTTTTTTAATCTAAGAAGGATGGATATGCAAATTTTTAACGGCAGAGGTGGGGAATTTTGAGGCAGCAATAGCCATTTCAATAAACCCTTGTGGTCTGACCCTTCCCTGAGAGCCCCACTCATGCTGGAGGCTGTGTACCGGAATGTAAAAAAAAAGCCATGCCAATAACACACACATGCGGAATGGTTTGACTAGTTCACAGCTGAAGGAATTGGTTAATTTGGAACTTATAATTCAGAAATGTCTTTGTCGAATGTTCACTTTACTGAAATCGAATGAATGACTTCAAGCATGTTTTACGATCATTTGCTCTTTTATTCTCACTTTTTGAACACCATATGACAAACTCATTGATGGACTTGTAATTAATATTTTTTCTGCATTATAAATGTGACTGAAGCTTGTGATTGATTTGTCGGAGACAGTTTAGGAATGCTGTTAGTTTAAAAGTTTTTAATTTGTGGTTCATAATGTGTGTTTTAGAAGGATGGCCAGGTATTTAGGGATCGTGCTGCAGAAAGAAGAGCGTTACATGGAGGTTTTGGCATAGGACCTGGGCAAAAGAATTTGTCCTTCAATTACTCTGATGACCAAAGTGAGGAATCATGTGAAGACCTCATTCTTTTAGATGATGCTAATGATGAGTGCAGAAGTTCTCTGGGGGTTGATAACTATGGTAGGAGAATTCTCCAAAGTATGGGGTGGCATGAGGTATGGACTCTTAACCATCGCATGAATTTCTCTTATTGGTTTTACGTCATTGAACAGAATTTTTCTCGTGCTAGTTTTTCACCAAAGAGCACAAGGAGTCTGACTTGAAATATGCACTGTTAATATTTGATCTATGGTCAAAAATCATTTGATGACGTTAGCTAATTAGATTCCATGAAAATTTTCTGTTAATTATTTTTTATGGTGAATTTTCCTTCCCCCTTGACAAGATACTAAATAAAATCATCAATAGTGGCTGCATTTGGATATGTTCGAACGCAGAATCTATATGAGCATAGGTTGAGACTACATTTTCTAGCAGAAGATTGTGTGTGTTTCATTCAGCCATATAATAATAGATCCGATATCTGCTTTTAGATTTGTGTTTTTACAAACATGCCTTTTGTTGTTTTATTTTGTACATGTACAAGGGGGAATGTCTTGGGAAGCATAACCAAGGTTTGCTGGAGCCACTTCAACCGGTTGGTAATAAGGGCAACGCAGGATTAGGATGGGGTCAGATGAAATAGGCTGATGATGAATTTGAATATGTTTGCAATAATAAAATATTGCTAAAATTTTCAGAAAACATTTGGGTCTCTTTTATTTTTCTTATAAAATGTCCTTAACTCAGCTTTCCTTCATCTACAATGTATGTCATAGTTAATTAAGCTATTCTAGTTGTAAAATTGTACTGTTGGTTGAGGAGGAGATTCTAGTAGAGGAACAAGGAGAGAGAACTCTGAGAGAGAGAGAGAGAGAGGAAGGAGTAGTCCAGATTTTGGAATATCGTAAGTCATATAGGCAGTGAAAGAAGATGCAAAGTAGAATCGACCAAAACATGAAAAGTAATACTAAGCCCACCATAAACGCTTTACAGCCGAAAGGGTGCAGCTCAATTAGACCACTAACTTTGATATTAGAGAGAGTACCTCTTATGAAGTAAGTAACAGGACAATTGAAACAAGTATAAGAAAAGCTCTAATCAGACCCTCCTCGAGTTTGATGAACTCTTACTCGAAAAGTTGGTCAAGAAAGAAAAACCCTTCAAAGGCGGCCGATGCTTGCCACTTTGGGATTGTTTACTAATCCCAAACAAAAGCAGACTCAATTGAGGCTTCCTGTTCCGAGTTTGATTAGTGGCTTAGTATGTAACACATTTGTATCAACTGTGATACATGCACAATCTATTGATCTTAAATATACGTTGTTGGCATGGAGCTTTTTAGTTGGTTTCCTCTAAAGCAGGGCGAGACACTGATTGGTGCTAACCATCATGTGACAAATCAAGATTATATTAGTTCTTTGTTCTAAGTTTATAATTCTTCTTGTTTATGCCTTCAATTATTTGCTCACGTACATATATTATATATCAAAGATCAAAAGAAGATGAGATTCAATTTATGGATAAGTATAGTAAGTAGATTTGTCCATGCTTTTTTATTCATACTCAAATATAAATCAAGTGACCTGGACATTTAAAATGCTAACGAAAAGAACAAAATGAATTATACGTTAAAAAAATTGAGGGGGAGCAGACACATCAAACACATTATTGTAAGATAGAGATTAAGAGCGAGTGAGAGTTTCAATAATTGGGCAGGACAAGGTGGGGGCGATAATGCAAGCGCTGCCGGTCCTAAGGCACATGTCTTGCTTTTTTCTATTCTCTGTTTTAAAATGGTTTCTTCTAATTCTTTTCGTTCCTTTTGTACATGTACTTGATTATTCATCCCATCGTCTGAATAAATTATTATTTCCCAATTTATAGCCGATACTAAATAGTTTAGGTCCAACAGGGATGAATCAGGTTGAACCATAATATAAAATTATAAATGAAATATTTGTTAGCTGTTAAAAATATATGTTATGATTAATATTTAGTTATCAATTAAATACTGTAATTTTTAATACAAAAAATTAGATTTTACAAAAAAATTTAAATTAAAAATTGGGTACAAATTAAAATAATACGTAGGTGTAAACCATACAGACCAGAAAATTCACTACCAAATGGAACCGACACTTCTGAGTGGTCGAAATCTTGTTTCCAAGAGTCCGTGAATCGCTTCCCTCCCCCAATCAGCATCTAAAGTAGCACTTTAATGAAAAATAAATCAGTGTTTCATTACGTGTCTATGTCTGAACTTTTTTCCAAAGTAATTTTTTTCCCAAAGGGCGTAGGTCTGAACTGAACCAATGCCAATGTGAGGCATATAACTCGAACGCATACCATGCATGCAAATTTTAGAAATCGTTTTCTCTTGCCATCCACAAGAGAGTTAAAAAAAGAATGAGAATCTACTGCTCTGTG
The DNA here is from genome assembly GCA_033002965.1 of Piper betle. Taxonomy (NCBI): domain Eukaryota; kingdom Viridiplantae; phylum Streptophyta; class Magnoliopsida; order Piperales; family Piperaceae; genus Piper; species Piper betle. Next base: position 22,563 of record JAURVB010004226.1, read on the forward strand.
TTCCTTTGTTACGGCTGCTTTTGCTGAACCTTCCCTCTGTAATCACGTGAGACCCAAACCATGGCCTCCCGTGACGAACCCAGATCTCACTAATGAAAAGGAATAAAAACTATAATTTGATGTAGACATGTAAGTTCCTAAACCCGGCGCTTGATGTTGAACCAAACCATGTGATGTCTTATTATGCAAACAACTGCAACTCGGAGTCAATACCAAGTAGAATAAATGGAGCACCATACTGAGATGTAGGAAGCCATGAGCTTCAGCCCATGATTATAGAGCGCAAGAGGACCCAGTTCACCAAATGTTCGTCATGTGATCACCTCTGCAACATCGTCTTTAACATTCTAATCTCTGCATGAGGGGAAACAGAACAAAAAGCTTTCTAGCTTTTTTCTTACAAACTCTCACCTCAATACCGCCCCCACAATAACCGCTGCAGCAGCTAGAATGCCAGATCGAACATACTGATACAATGGTGCAGCCAACTGCCTCAACTGATGCTTTCCTGGCAACATAGGACCACTTTGGGAGAAGACAATGGCTATGGCCTCCCAAAGTGTCAAATCTCGGATTCAAGTCTGCAACTATTTCATCGCTGGAAGTGGACCCGAGAGCACATCCTGGCATTTTGGCAGCCTCTTACCGCTCTCAATTACTATACATGGATACGGCTCTCTCCTTTCCAAGGACGAACTTCTCTGTGGCCCCATTCTCGACCCATTGCCTTGTTAGGAGGAGGAGTAGGAGTGCTGTTGGTGAGGGGAGAAAAGCGGGAACGGAGGCAAAGAGGTGAAGGAATGTCCACGTCTGAAGTGGAGCTTTCTGCTTCGCTACTTTTCATGGGGGCTGTTGTCTCGTTCTCGTGTTGGCCGTCGACAAAAGTTTTCACAGGAAAAGCTGTCCGACATAATGGCTTCTTTTGGCTATTTAATAACCAGATAACTCCGCCATTATCAACCCCATAACTTAAACTTACTTCTCACTCACTTCCATGTGCGGCCTCCTCGTGCCTAGATTCCCATGCATGAGCATGTGAGTCGCCCCAAATCCCATCTCCCCTGCTTCCTCTTCAACGAAAATGAACCTCCATAGTTATATCAATATTTATGTAAAAGTTAAACTGAAGTAATTATATATACATCCCTACTACAAGTACAAAGTAACTATCACATTGGACAATCTTGGATATTTGAGTGGGAGAACCGTACCTGTACCTGAGGTAGAAAGCTCACCAGTGGTGAAACCGAGAGATGATGAGTGGCAGCCAGTGTTACTGGCACATCATCAAATGGGGTGAGGAAGATGACCCGTCGTCGCTTTCGCCATATGCGGTCGCATCGCAGAAGGGTGGCCTCTCCAGAGTCTCGACACCCCGAGAGTAGGCTTCCCCATCTCCATGTCGGGTCACTTGCTCTGTTTTTCATCTTCGTTTCTCTCGACCCGGCCAATATCCGAATCGTAAAACTTGAGTCGATGTGCCACGTTCTTCTCCTGCAACTCCAAGATGGGAGCCAAGTGATTGAATAATCAAAAGATGTAGCGATAAAGCTTTTTTAAATTATGGATAAAGCTGATTGCCCATCTCCCCTCTTATAACCAAACAAGTCCCTCCTCAACTCCACTTCTCCCCGCCCATAAACAAATCCAAAAACAAAGCTTAAAGTTCCATCCCTCTGCACCAGCATCATGGCCTAGCTGTTCTTGGATCCAGGGATCTTGGGTCTTGCACTCCAATTGTTTTATGATTTCCCTGCTCGCCGTTTGAATTAACAAATCAGCGAGAAGGAGAGCGAGCATGGTAAGCTTCTGTAACACCCCCTCCCCGCCTACCTCTTCATACCTTCCTCTGTTTCTCACTTCCCCTTTCCTACATCTTCTTGGCACTGTAGCAGCAACAGCAGCAGCTGTCTAGAAGAAGGAAGAAGAAGAAGAAGAAGTAATGCCCAACGTTATTCATCAATGGAGCTTCCTCTACCTCCTTATCCTCCCCTCCTTCTCCATACTGTTCATCTCTGCCATAGACATGCAGGGCCAAACTCTGCTCTCATGGAAGAACACTCTCAACGCATCAGTGGAAGCTTTAAATAACTGGGACCCGGCTAACCGGAATCCTTGCCGATGGTCCGGCGTTGTCTGCAATGCCAACGACCAAGTAATTGAGCTCACCATCAAATACGTCAATCTCCTCGGCCAAATCCCCTCCAACCTCACCGGACTCACCTCCCTGACCACCTTGGTACTGACCGGAACAAACCTCACCGGTCCCATCCCCAGCAAGCTTGGCCACTACTGTCCCGAGCTCACCCTCCTCGACCTCAGCGAAAATGGCCTCTCCGGACAAATCCCAAGAGAGATCGGCGAGCTGGGCAAGCTCCAGAAGCTCCACCTCAACTCCAACCGCCTCGAAGGCCCCATCCCGCCGGAAATTGGCAACCTCACCGGCCTCCAGTGGCTGATACTGTACGACAACCAGCTGAGCGGCGCCATTCCTTCGTCGGTCGGCGATTTGAATAGCCTCGAGGTGCTCCGCGCCGGCGGGAACAAGAACTTGGAGGGACCGCTCCCGCCGGAGTTGGGCAAGTGCAGCAACCTGGTAATGCTGGGCTTAGCCGAGACGAGCATGTCCGGCCCGCTGCCGGCGACGCTCGGCCAGCTCAAGCGACTCGAGACGCTGGCCATCTACACCGCCCTGCTCTCAGGTCCGATCCCGCCGGAGCTCGGCGACTGCACCAATCTGCAAAACGTCTACTTGTACGAGAATTCGCTGTCTGGTTCCGTCCCCATCCAGCTGGGCCGCCTCGCCGGGCTGCACAACCTGCTGCTCTGGCAAAACAACCTCGTCGGCGTTATCCCGCCGGAGCTCGCCGGGTGCCGGCAGTTGGAGGTGATCGACCTGTCGATGAACTCCATCACCGGGAGCATCCCGCAATCATTCGGCAACCTCACCTTCCTCCAAGAGCTGCAGCTCAGCGACAACCAGATCTCTGGCCGGATTCCGGCGGACTTGGCGGCGTGCGAGGGTCTCACCCATCTGGAGCTGGACAACAACCAAATCTCCGGCGAGATCCCGGCCGAACTCGGCCGATTGACAAATCTGACGCTGCTCTACCTCTGGCACAACAAGATCGAGGGGAACATTCCCGCATCGATTGCGCAGTGCACCAACCTTGAGGCGGTCGACCTCTCCCAGAACAATCTTGTCGGCCCGATTCCCAGGGGGATTTTCAATCTCAAGAATCTCAACAAGCTCCTCCTCCTCTCCAACAATCTCTCCAGCGAGATCCCGCCGGAGATCGGAAACTGCCAGTCACTCGTCCGGTTCCGGGCGAGCGACAACCGGATCGCCGGCCGGATACCGCTGCAGATCGGGGCCCTGCGCAACCTCAACTTCCTTGATCTCGCCTCCAACCACCTCGTCGGCGACATCCCTCCCGAGATCGCCGGCTGCCGGAACCTCACTTTCCTCGACCTCCATTCCAATTCCATCGGCGGCGCCATCCCGGACTCGTTCGGCCGGCTGGCGTCTCTCCAATTCCTCGACCTCTCCGACAACGAAATCGCCGGCGTCTTGAGCAGCAGTCTCGGATCGCTCAAGACCTTGACGAAGTTGATCATCGGAAAGAACAAACTCTCCGGCGTCGTGCCGCCGGAGATAGGGAAATGCGTCAAACTCCAACTCCTCGACCTCGGCGGCAACGCCTTCTCCGGCGAGATCCCGGCCACCATCGGCAAAATCCCGTCGTTGGAGATCGCGCTCAATCTCAGCCACAACAACTTCTCCGGCGCGATTCCCACCGAGTTCACCGGGCTCACCCGCCTCGGCGTCCTCGACGTCTCTCACAACCGCCTCTCCGGCGGGCTGCAAACCCTCGCCGGACTCCAGAACCTGGTCTCCCTCAACATCTCCTACAATGCCTTCTCCGGCCGGGTACCCTACACCCCCTTCTTCGCCAAACTCCCCGTCAGTGATCTCGTGGGCAACCCCGACCTCTGCCTCGCCGGCGCCCGCTGCTCCCCGACCGCCGCTGGCTCCTCCCATCGTGCGACCGCAGCGCGCGCCGCGATGGTCACCCTCCTCTGCGTCGCCTGCTCCCTCATCTTGGCGGTGCTGGTCATCTTCCTCCGGGGAAGGCGGGACAGGGCCGGCTGCGGCGACGGGGAGAAGGGCATCGCCGGCGGCAGCGACGACGAAATCGAGCTCGGCCCGCCGTGGGAGGTCACACTCTACCAGAAACTCGACCTGACGGCAACCGACGTCGCCCGGTTCATAACGGCGGCGAATATAATCGGCAAGGGCTGGTCCGGCGTCGTGTACAAGGCGATCATCCCGTCGGGGGCGGCCATCGCGGTGAAACGATTCCGATCATCGGAGGCGTACACGGCGGCCGCATTCTCGTCGGAGATTGCGACGCTGGCGAGAATCCGGCACCGGAACATCGTGCGGCTGATCGGGTGGGGGAGCAACCAGAAAACCAGGCTTCTCTTCTACGACTACCTCCCGAACGGCACATTGGGGTCTTTGTTGCACGAAGGCGACGGCGGTGGGGGGACGGTGGTGGAGTGGGAGACGAGGTTGATGATAGCACAGGGGGTGGCGGAGGGGTTGGCTTACCTGCACCACGATTGCGTGCCGGCAATACTCCATGGTGACGTCAAGGCCCACAACATCTTGCTGGGCGAGCGATACGAGCCCTGCCTCGCCGATTTCGGACTCGCTCGACTCGTCGACGACGGCTCGGTCGATGGTGGCCCCGGGTCGGCCAACCCAAGGTTCGCCGGGTCCTACGGCTACATGGCCCCGGGTTCGTCCATTTATTCCTCCCTGGATTATCCTCGTTTTCTCAGTAGTTAAACTGTTAGTAAATGTTATGATTAGTTATTAATAAAATCATTATTAAAGGTTGGCATCAGTAGTTAAACTGTTAGTAAATGTTATGATTAGTTGGTGAAGATTAGCATAATATAGGAGTTAATGTCTTAATTTGATCGTCAGGATAACAGTGAAGCAGAATTCAAGTCATTTTAAATAATTTGGCAACAATACGAGGGACTTATATTATATATACATTTTAATTTTATAAACAAAGTCATTATTGAATGAATTAATGAGTATTTGATAGCTATGACATTCGGGATAATGTTGTGGGTTACAGAGTATGCCTGCATGCTGAAGATTACAGAGAAAAGCGACGTATACAGCTTCGGAGTTGTGCTGTTGGAGCTCATCACCGGGAAGAGGCCGGTCGACCCGGCCTTCCCCGAGGGGCAACACGTTGTGCAATGGGCGAGAGAGCATCTCAAGAGCAAGCGAGACCCAGTCGAGATCCTCGACCCCAAGTTACAAGGCCGGCCCGACTCTCAAATACAAGAGATGCTCCAAGCGCTGGGCATCTCCCTCCTCTGCGCCAGCAACCGCCCCCACGACCGGCCCACCATGAAAGACGTCGCCGCCTTGCTTCAAGGCATCCGACACGACCATACTCCCGGCACCGACGGGCACAAGAACTTAGTAAACGACCACCCGCGGAAGCTGCCTGCTCCCAACTATTCAGTGACGCCGGCACAACTGTTGATAGAGGGATCCTCGCATTGCTCCTTTGCCTACTCGTCTTCGTCCGATCACACCCCTAGTATTAGCGGCCGTGGGGGTAGCTTAATGTCATAGATTGCAGAATTGCAGGATTGCAGAATTGCAGAATTGCAGAATTGCCGATTTGTCTTTTGATTTAGGATTAGGATTGGGGGAGGAGATGCAAGTGTAAAGAAAGCTGAGTTGGCTGAGCAGTAATTGAGTGTATAGCAAAATTGATATCTACATGAATTATCGTTGATCAGTCCATTGTAATCCTTGTTTCTTTCTTAGATTGTAGGAATGTTTCTGGGGACTTAGCTTATGTTTGTAGAAGTTGGATAATATTGACAAATTGCAGACAATCGTTAAGTTAAAAAAATGGGTACCAGTTCAGTTGAGTGGCTGATATAGTACAAGATTGATAAAAGCGTAGTCAATAGCAAGCCTTTCTCGCACTATTGCCGGCGCCGTCGATATGTTGAGCCCAAACACAGCCAGTCTGCACTTGTCGTCGTCTTAAGTGCATCCTAGATTGGGTGCGCCACAATGGAAAAGCAAGATCAATCGAACAATCTCCAAAACCCGTTATTATGAGCAATATGACAACATATACGATTTTTTGGGTTTGATTCAAAAAGATAGAATAACAAGTTGGACATTAATTAAAAAATAAATTTAACTTCAATTGAAGATAATAATGAACAATGAATTAGATGTAAAAGGTGAATAGGTATACCATGTGAGCGGGAGGACTTCCGAACTTCACAGCAAGGCCCGGGTGGGGAGGTGTAGGCCTATTTTTAATACCCTACTCAAATGAAATGTAAGCAGAATAAGAAAAATATAGCAAGGACGAAGACGGAGGCGTCCTAACCACCAGGGGCAATGCAACGACTCCGAACCTCCGACAAAAGTGAGCAATTTCATATAGGATTGAAATCTCTGAAGGCAATTTGAGATGAGGACCTCAAATTCAATTGGGATTGAAATCTCTTGGATACTTGGATTTCCTACTTCTGTACCACACTTGACAGTTCTCCGTGTTTCAGACGCAAGTCCGAAATGCTGACGAAGAGCATCATTTGGGCAAATACCTTCGTTCCCAGCAGTAATACGCTTTTGAAGGTGCGCACTGTCAGTTTAAAACAAATAAGCTTCGGCAACGGATGATTGAATTCACACAACATTAATGCTCAATCACAGCAAGAACAAAAACAAGTCAAAACGACAGAAATGAAAATAATCAATACCACAAAATCCGATGGAAACGTTTGCAATTTTCGTATGATTAATTGACGAAGGGATGAACTGAGAAGAAAGCCCATGAAGAATTGAAGCAACACAAGTTGTAGACCACAAAGGAAGTGAAGTAGCACATTATTCACCTCAAACTGTTAGGATGATTGGAGGTCTTTCACCTCCATTGTGTTGCAAAATTGACATGGAACTCTAATTTGTAACAATTTTAGGAATAATAATAAATTAAAAATAAAAATCAAATATAATAAATATAAATTTTAATGTGAAAAATCCTTGTTTTATCGAGGATAAAAAACCACTTGATCAAAAACTTCTCCAATATTCAAAGATATTATAACCCTTTTTCCTCGCTGCCAACACATATATATAATGGGATTATACACGATCGAACCCAAAACCTATCCCGAACAAAAAGCAAAGATTTCTTTCCTCTCTCAAATTTTATAAATTAGGGTTACATTGAATAAGATACGAAAAGAAAGTAAAAAACTAATTTTAAAAATCGAGTTTAATTGTACTGAACCATTTAACGTGGCTTTGACCCACTGTTAGCACGATTCTGCCGATCGGAATCGGCCGATTTAAATCGGATCGGCAGCGTACCGATCCGATTTTGGGGCCGAATCGGTCGTTACTAAAATGCCCTAGGTATAATATTATTTTAATTATTTAAATAAGGGTAAAATGGGAATCGAAATTTTACAAAACCTAAAATTACGCGACGGCGCCAACGGCGAGCAACGACGGCGGCGACTCGACGACGAGGGGGACTGGGTTGGGGGCAGGGGGAGGATCTGGAGGGGCGGGGAACGGTCGGCTGGGGAGGCGGGGAGGGACAGGGAGGGGCTGGCAGGGGAGGCGGGGGAGGCGGGGCGCGGCGGGCGTAGGGAGGCGGGGGCGGGGCGGGTCGGGTCTGGGGGAGGGGGGCACGGCGGCGGCGACTTGGAAGGAGGGTGGATGGGGGAGAGAACGGCCGTGGGAGAGAAATAACTGTGGTGACATTTTTGTAATTAAAACTTGACTCGTGTCCGACTCGAGTAAAAAATAATAACTAATTCAAAATAATTTTTTAAAAAATCTAAACAATATAAAAAAATATCATAAAATATAATATACATAATAATATCAAAATGACATCAATATTTAATTTTTATATATTTATTTATGAGTTGTCAAATTATTATATATGACCGATTTGGACCAATTTCTGTCCGATTTAGACAAATTCCGATTCCGATTCTGACTTCCTAGAAAACCGATTCCAATTTATGCAACTGTGCTTTGACCGCGACAAGGCGCCCAGGCCCGAAAAATGGACGCTTGGGCGCTCGGCAAATGGATGTGTTTCTCCCAAAGACCTGTGCGCTTTCAAACCTAGTGCCCAGGCGCTCGGGTTGCGCATGGCCCTTCTCTTCTTCTCCTCCGGCTATCTCTACCATCTCCGGCGAGTCTCCGGCCATTTGGTGGCAATATGGGTTCACATGCAACACATTCGCCAAAAATAATTTGGCCACCAGATCATACCTTTAAGCAAAGGGGCCATAATCATCTGTTGTCAATTTGACAGTTTAATAAGTTATTTACCTCGAAATTTGCCATACAGATACGAAAGAGGGTCCGTAAATAAATATTCAAACACTGGCAAGTATCAAACTATTGCAGTATCCTCTGTAATGACCATCAAACTAATCCTCAATTATCCTCGATTACAATACCGACCCATCTCCTATCAGATGCTTTAGAAGTGACTGATCATTATTTTCCCAGTCATTTTACTACCTGAAAATAATGCTACTAAAATCCTCACAAATAATGGTTTTGCAGCAAAATTTATTTTTTACGGAGACTTTTATAGAGATATAAACAATATTGTGGAAAATAATTGTATGTAACAACATTTATAACTATCTTTAGAAAAACCATTCGCCAAAAATAGTTAAATAGTTTAATCTCTTATAAAAATATTATTGTGCTAATGATAAATATTGATATAAAAATGATATTAGGATGACTATAATTGTTATTATTAAAAAATTATTATGACTATATCGCGGTAATGAGTTCTCTATGATATTGTAAGTTATTTTTAACCGAAAATCAATTTGCCATACACAAGAGAGTGTTTAAATAGTCTAGTTCAAATAGCTTCCGTAAGTATCAAACTATTAAGATATCTTCCTGTTCAACCTGTCAAATGCTCTTGAAGTGACTGATTATTAGTTTGGAGGGCAACTATAAGAAAATTAAATGTCAAACTATTAAGAAAAATGTGCTCTTTATCAGTATTGTTACTACAGAAAAATAGCACACTTATTGTGACTATAGTCACATGGTTTTGGTTTTGTAGCCAAAAATTATTTTTTATGACGACTTTTGGTGTAGTTATAAACAATGTGGAAAATAATTGTTTGTGACACATTTATAATTATCTCCACAAAAACTCTTTGGCAAAAATAATCAAATAGTTTAATCTCTCGTAAAAAAATTATTGGGGTGATGATAAATATCATTATAAAAGTGGGATTATGATGAATATAATTATTGTTATTAAAAAATTATTATGACAATATTGCCCTATCTTATTAATGACAACTAATACAACAAAAAAACCTTATTATTTTAATTGTAGACTATTGCAACTAAATATATAGCTGGCTAATTAAGTATCACAATAGCTAATTTTCCTACTAATGATGATACATATACGCCAGCGTATCCTCATGTTAACCCAAAACCACTCGTCTTGACCACTTCCTCTTCCTCTGAGGGATATTCTTTCATGCATTAATTAGAAACGGATACTTATATATATTTTGTGATGTTGCGATAAGCAATTAATTAATTAATTGATGGCAGATGTGTTGTCAGGTTACCCAAAATCCTTACACGTAAGGAGCATGTGATACGTGCTAACGCGCAACGGCTTTGGCGCAGGCAGCCGTTGCTGGTTGGATCAGAATCGTTCCTTCGGGCTGAGGTTGGTGCACTTGAGGCGGATTTAGCTGTGGATCGAGATCTGAGGGACGGAAAAAACTAGAGTTGTTGGCTCGGGAGAATAGCTAGCAAGCCATCTTTTGCGTTAATTCCTTTCCTATAAAACAGCATCACAAAATGAAGTAGCGTCCATTGAAGCGCGGAAAGCTGCCAAGCAGGAGAAGTTGCAGAGGAAGCGCCATAAGCCCCAAGCGATCTAGCCTAGCCCTAAGTAAGGATGTAGGAAAGCATTGTGTGCAGAATTTGACTTTGAAATTGATCTCCTTCTGTTCTCTTCTTCGTTCTTTGCCATAACGCCCATTTGAGACTAGATTTGGGTTTTTTAACTTAAAAATCATATACATTTATTTCATATACGAGAAACTAGCTAAATCATCCGTAAGGAATAGCATGCAAAAATGAATTTCACGAGTAAGTATATTAATCTTTCTTCCATGCAGGTATAGTACAGGTTGATAAATGAAAGAAACAAAAATAAGAAGAGACTCGGTACTTGGAGAAAAAAATTGAAACACACTTTACTACTACTAGTATATAATATATGTTGTATATTGACTACAATTTCTTTCTCTCAATATACATAGGCCTTACAAAAAGGCTTGTATAGTTTTGATGAAACAGTACTTCGCTGGGGAGAAACGAAATTACAGGGACATGTTCAACACTACATCGACTAGAAACTCAAAAACTCATTCTGAAAACTACATACAATTAATTAATCGGCTAATAAACCCAACCACATTTTCTTTTTTCTTGGAGTAAAAAGGGTCAATCAAATCACTGTGAACAAAAATATTGAGAAGAAGGCGTCCCTGTTCTTTGTTAAGGGCACTTGTCGTTACGACCAGGGCCTCCATAGTAGAAGTAATTGCCCCAAACAGAGTTGACACCACCCTGTATGTCATAGCAGCCGGGGTGGTCTGCTAGCAGCTGCAGGTTGGAGACAGGCACCAAGTTGTTGTCCCAGTCCACCACCTGCAGGTTCCTAAAGTAGGACGCCTTCCCGAACCCTTCTCCGGCGAAATGGCCGCTACCCATCTGGGTAGACGTGTGGAAACCAGATTGCTGGTTGTTCACTATCTCGCCGCCGAACTGCACCATGCTGGCATGGTCGGCCAGGTGTGTGAAGAGGAAGGAGGGCCAGTAGCCCACTAGCTGCCCCGTCCCAAACTCCAACCACCAGTGTCCATGTTTCGGATCCTGTTCATGTTCGGGATTGAGGATTATAGTTGGTGAGGTCGCTAACTGACACAATTGATGATCTGCTTCTTGTTGCTTCTTATCAGTTTGTTCATCTTAGAGGCACGCTTATATAATACAAAAGTGTTGATGACGATGATATGGTGACTTATATAAGGTTAATGAATGCATGCTAGGATTTCCATTTCAATGGTTAAGAAAGCTACAAGTAAAAGCTTCAATTCACCCAGAAAAAAGAGCAATCAAACGATGTGGCCGTCTTAGTCGAGTCCTCTAGAGGAGCCGACGCTGCCTAACATCAAATTTATGTGATTGGTTCATATATATGGACGTGGTATCCTCATCCTTGTGAAAAGGACGGCGGGACTATCAATTGTCCCAATCCCCATCTACATTATTTGTAGGCACATTGCAAGTCCCACAAAGGAAGGGGACCAAAGTACCAGAGCAAGTAAAACGAGCTATGGCTAGAAAATCAACTTACCTTCCAAACCAAGAGGCTAATATCAAACTGGCCGCCGTTGTAAGTAGAAGAAGGCGAGATAGCAGCTCCAATGGCTATCCTGTTGTTGGTTTGCACAAAGCCCGAGCACAGCAAGTTGTAGCACCCCGTCGTTTGATATGCATCCGTCTATCAATTATATAATATAACACACGTTAATATCAATTGATCTTACTAACCATAGATATTTCAATCACTTTGTAGTCTAGTACTACTTACTGTCCAGTAGGTGAAGAACCTAGGATAGTTATCCCCATACAGTTCCGGACTTACCTGTAGAAGACAATGCAAAGAAGATTATCAGAAAAATAATGATGGGTACTTATAATGTGGATGAGGAGGAGGGTGAAAGGAAACAAGGATTGGTAACATGCCTGCCAACCGGCTTCAATGGTGTTGAGGTCGTCCCCAAAGTTGCCGGAGATGACCCACATTTGAGACAAGCTAAATTCATTCGCGTCGCTGACAACCGGCGCCCACACGTTTATGTTAGCCTTTGCACCAAAGTATTGATCCCCCATTACATACCCGACCGCATGCTGTAAATTGCAAAACACTCACCTAACATCAATAAAGTGGAGGGAACTCAAAAATGGGTAAGGTTCAGATGGAAGCTTGAAGAGTAAGTTCCAATAATTTTCGTCAAGAGGAATCGATCGAGGAGAGGAGTGAATGGGAAGGAAAGTAGACATAGTACTCATCATGCATTATATTGATTTTGAAGGAATTGGTTGATTGTTTTCACAAAGATGTTTGCAAGAATTATTCACAATCATAACAAGTGATGATTACTTAGGTTGGCACAAATCTAAATTTAGAATCCGTTAATGAACAAAACAGAGGAAATTGAATGGTGAAAACCTCATGATCACTGCTGGAAGTAGCATCTCGTCTGATTGCTCTAGCAGCTGTTCTTCTTTTTCTTCCAAACCTCTGATACGAGCTTGCTCTCAGCATGTCCTTCTCTGTGGTTCTCCTGATAGGAATTGTGCCCTGTGGGCATGTTTCTCCTCCATTCGTCCATAGCTGGAAGCTTTCTGGCGAGAAGCCTGGTATGGGTCGATGGCCTTTTGGTCGCTCCGGCGGATCCTGAACACAACATATAGAAAAATAGCAAACTCATCAGCTACTATATTCCAATTTCTGTCTATGGCTTCTTAATTCTCGAACAATGGCAATTCGCGTACCAATGGCTTCTTTCCCTGCAATCTAGGATGATCAAACGTCGGCTGACGGTGTGATGCAACACAATCTATCAGATCACCATCCGGGCTCTGTTTTCAGTGGAAGAACTCTTATCATGACTTGTCAAAAAACTAGCTCCAAAAAGTAAATGAAACAAGTGCAAAAATCAAATGAGCTATAGTTGAGAAAAAATGCCTGGATTGTCTTGAGAGATGGCTTGTTAATCTGCTTCAGACGGCCCTGTATCCACCTGAGCTTCTTCACCTGGCCGTCCGGTCGGAAGGTTTGATTGGAAACAAGGAGCTGGTCGGCCTCGGAGGAAGACAAAATGAGAAGGAAAGCAACAAAAATGTGAATGATTGGAGAGATTTTACTAGAGGAGGAAGAAGAAGACGCCATGTAAGAGGAATCCTCCCGGCTTGTTTGTTCTGTACATTGGAGTAATTGTCTTCTTCTGCAATCACAACAAGACCGACCACCATATCTTCCTTGTTTTTGTCCATGAATCGCCATTCCCAACCAAATCCATCCAAGAGAAGAAGCAGCATCCAAGAGGAAGAAGCAACTATTTCCCTGCAATGGTTGAATAGACAAAGCAAAGTAGGCAAATGAGCATGCTTATAATTATAAGCTCTCCCATGTGTGGCCATGGAAAGCACCCAACACGCTCCTCTTTTCATAATTTCATTGGTCATGGAGATAAAAGAGATCTCACTCTCCAACGCAGGCCTCCCGACTTTAGCTTTCTTTATTGAACGAGACCGGATTGGATCATTGGGGTGTGTACAAACTACAAATAGATGTTTGAAGAAGGAATGAACATTAGATTCTGGTCATGGAATAGGAAGAACAAACTTTCTTTACTTCCACTTTACTTTGTGGTTCCTTTCTCTTTGTTCTAGATGTTCCGTCTGCCCATCATCATATGGTGCATCTCCGCCTTGTTGGGTTGTAGGCTCGTTTAAATACCAAAAGTAAAAAAGACGCTGTACACCTTGTCAAATCCCTGCTCTTTGCTCCCTTTTCTACCTCCCACAGAGGAGACATATACTCTGGTTCCTTCACAATTGTTACCACTAGAGTCTAAAGTTCGGAGAAGAGTAAAACTCGGAAGGGTGTGATAGTGTTTTTAGCCATGGTAGAGAGTGCAATGGCCCCCAGACCTACGACCTTGTTACTCATGCAAAGCTTGGCATGCTCTGTGGAAAGGGACAACATATGCAATGGACCAACCAACTCAAGCCTAGTTTTTTCCAACTTAGCTGTTGATTTGATATGTTGGTATTTGACGCAAATCTATATGTAAGGATTGAATAAACTAGCGCCTGTCTTTGACGTGAGTTTCGACTATAGTCTTAGAGATATATACTACATATACTAATACATGGTGGGTTTTGATTAATGGGTGCAATAACATTAGATTTTCACGGTTCGATTTTGCATATTTAGGTACCTGTTGAGCATCTACCCTTTCTCTTTTCTGGGTAGTTCCTCACTTTTTGACCAATCATAGGCATCCACATCACACCCAAAAAAATAATAATTTGTTGTAATTTTTTTATTAATCTCAAATTTTAATTAATTACTACAATATCTTATGAGGATCTCAATACCAATTTATAAGATAATTTCTTACAATAGTATTTTTTTATTTAATCTCAAATTTTACAAAAAAGTCATTATTTAATGATCTTATAAAACTATTGGCTTTTATCACAAATTCTGCAAAAAAATATCATGATCTTATAAGTTGACGTAGAGCATAACCTGGGTAGTAAGTTGTCGGCTAGCATTTATAACATATATTGAATCAGAAAAATCAGAAACGGTAGAGATTTTGTATCTTATTTTAAAAGGGGAGGACTTACATACTCGGTCACGATTGTTGTATAAATAATAGCGGCTTTGATCAAAATTCACAAAAAGAGCCAACATAAAGCTTTTCTCTGGTCTTAAGTAGTACTGAAAAATGAAGGTGCATTTACACTAAACGAAGAGAGATCTTCATAGTTAGTCCAGTTAATCACCCTTTCTTTTCCATCTCATGCCTTGTCAGTTTTGCTTGGGAGATGAGACACAAAAGTGAGGAGTACAAATAATAAAAGGCAGTGGTCCCCTACATAAAACATCAAAATCATGAAATAAACAGGAATGGTGGCATGTTGCAGATCTGGTTGTGGTCGATCCAAGAGACAAACCATGAACAAGAACTGATCAGCCTGCCCAAAACATGCCCAACAATGTCCACCGTTCATACCACTCTGCAAATTCCTCTTACTTGTTGAAGCCATGATCATGTCTGGACGAAGAGGCAAGGGGCGCTTCAAAAAAGGTTCACCGGAAGTGGGTGAAAGAGCGGTATTATAGCTTACTCTGAAGTTTGTGCACACCTTTCACCGGAAGTGAGTTAGCACACAACCAAAATTCTTCCATCCAAATGGACAGTGTACACGGAACCTACACAATTAGTAAGTTCTTGCCTGGGATCACAAATACATTTCCTGAATGCACACATTTTCACTGTGGAAAGGTTCCACCAAGACAACCATTGAGCTCTATAAACAAGAAACATATAATTTTCAACCAAATATGCAAGTACTGGTTGGTATACATTACAAGTGTATGACGAATATATGTTATTCGAGGATTTTATGATTAGCCGATTGCAATCAGTTTTGGCCTATCCAATCCAGTCGACAAGCAACCATCAACTCTAGATCCATCTAAGTCAAACCAAACTTCATTTACTCGGCCAATCAGGCGAAATGGAGAATTGTATTGAGCGATAGAGTAGGCATTCATGCCTCCCGAAGTGGTTGCATTTGCCCACGGAGTTCTGCTCAAGCTGGTAGCCAATTTCTCCGCTTCTTCCACCACATTGTTGTCCCTTGCAAAGCCTGAAAACTGCCTAACTGCAATGCAACGGCTTGTCCACGTATTGAGATGAAGATCAAGCTCAGGGAGAGGAAGCGGAGGGGTTGCCTGGAATTTGATTGGCAAATAAAACCGAACGAAGTAGGCTGAGGAATGGAGGGGACCGGCATCAGGGACAATGCTTGTCAAAACAGGGGCTGTCATTGCAATGCGAGAAGAATTCAAATTGGCTCCTTGAATGTACTGGAAAAGCCTGATGACACATCAAAAGATGAAACCGAGACATTTTTTTCTTCTTTTTGAAACAAAATAAAAAGAATGTACTAAGGAATAATTAGCCAAAAGCTAAAAGTAAGATGTGGGCAGTTTGATTTAGAGAGCAACTAATCCTCCATCTAATATCATCAGCTAATAGAATGAATGCAAAATTTGTTCATAAGATGCAGTCATCCATAACCTGCAAAGCCTTAAGGACAACAATAAGATGGTGATAAAACATTAGATGCATAAGAAAGCAATAACACTAAAAGTTGGGGAAATTTCACTGCAGTCAAGTGGCGTTTTGGTTCACGTGGTTCCCATAAAAACAACACTAAGCCCTCTGCACTTGCCAATGAATTCTTGAACAGAAGCAAAAACAGGAAACATCCGTATAGAATGGAATGCATATAGCTCATGAAAGAAAAAGAATAAGGCAGAAGTATTGAGCCATAACAAACATTCCAATCACCATAGAAATAAGTATAATAATAATAATAATAATAAACCATCTCTACTGCTACTGCCCATCGTTTATCCGATCATCTGTTACAGCTTAATGCATGTTTACACTTCTCAAAGGAAACTGGAAAAATAGTGTCGTCATTACGCATCTAAACCTACATTGAAAAGGTCATAACATCAACATCCTCGACATCACCAACAGCTACTGATCAACAATTTTAGATCATCCAAAGCCCATGAAATACGGAATTCAAACCATCGAAAGTTGAATTATTCAACCCGAGATAATAATAACCGGGGGCACAAAAATTCGCAGAAATATTCGCTTATTTATCTAAGCAGACTATAAAACAAGATTCGTTCAACACATACACAGAGAAAGAACATTGTTAGCTCCAACATCATCAATCACGGACTGACTTATTTATTCATTAACAAGAAAAGAAAAGAAAAGAAAAAAAGGAGGAGAATGGTTTGCTGAGGTACTACCGTACTACCTGTGAAAGCCTCGCTTGGTGGCCTGGTGGAAGGAAATATGACGGACGGGGGCGGACATCCAAGAGGATGATCGGTACAGCCTGACCTCCAAGTCCGACTCGGAGTGGACAACCGTGTACTGCGGCGACTCTAGGCCGCCGGCGGCCACGACGGCGATGGCGAGAAAGGAGACGAGGATTCCCCCGGCGACGGCGACCATTTCGCCTTTCTGATTTGGTCTCGCTTTCGACCGTGGACAATCGCGGGGAAGATATAAGTTGTAAATGGGCCTCCAATCAAAAGTGGGAATGGGCCTCTTATCAACCAGTTTACGTTTACTTCGGGTATTAATTAATTCTAACAAAAGCTAATCATTTTTCTTAGCTTCTTTAATTAAATTACTACAACAAAATTCAATTAGTCTCCATATTATTATACCTCATGAACAATAGCTTCATTTTGATATTTGTTTTTTCATGTCATCCTACCAGATTACACCTTCTCCGACGCTTGTATAATAATCTAGCTGTGAGCAACATTGAGTTATAAAACTTTAAGCAGCCAATGATTTTGGATTGATTGGAGAAATTAAAGTGGACTTCATTGTGTCTTGGGTTTATTATACTAAATTAAAACTTTAACTCCATTAATATAAACCAAAAGTTTACACTCGTATATTTCTATGTATTAAGATATTGTATAGTTGGAAAAAAATCATGCAAAAAAGTATCACTTGTCGCTACACTTTCTCTTATAATCATAACAAAAAATAATTAATATTATCTTTATATTTGTATATAAATATATACTAATTTTTCAAATTTTATCTACGCCCAAGTCAACGGAGACTTTTGCTTTTACTACAATCCAACGATGAGAAAATCGGCCAATTCTATTCAGAGTCAGCTAATTTAATTCGGATCGGAAGCAATCTGATCCCCACCCAGCGAATCGGTTTTTTATAAAATGGTCGCCGAATCGGTTAATTCACCCTGATTTTGACCGATTTGGAATCGGTATAAATCGTAAAGAATTGGTTTTTATGGATAAATGACTAAAATACCTTAGGTACGATAATAAATAAATTATTTACATATAAATGAAAGTAAAATCAAAATTTAAAAAACTTAAAATCTACCTCCTTTGCGTGTCTGCAGCCGCCGATCCTTGCCTTCGCCCGTCTGCCGCTGCTCCTTCCCTCCGGCCTCGCCCCTTCCTCCGCCGCTGACCTCATGTGCCGCCCCTTGCCTCCGCCCCTTCCCCTACGGCATTCTGTTTGTACATTTGCAATTTGTTGTTTGTTCTGGATTGATGTGTGGGGGTAAATTTGATTTCATCCATAACGTTTGATTTCATCCATAGAGTTTGATTCAGTTTATGTGTAATGGTGATGAATGTGGGTAAATTTTAGTTCTGTCATCTATATGTTTTGAAGGGAGGGGAACATGGATATTCAATGTAGGATTGTTCTGGATTGAAAATAGGGAGAAGCGTGATTGCCGCATTACTCAAGGAAGAATTAAGTTAATGTATTATGATTTTGAAAATAGGTATAGTGTGGTTGTTTGAGAATATTGGTCTTTGTTTGATGTGGTTGTACTGTGTTGGAAATTATCTGTGGTTGATATAACGCAAAGGGCCATGCGAGGAGAACTTGAGCGGATGTAAAACTATGCTAATTAACCATGTACACAAAACATATCGGGAAAATTAATTGGTTTTAGCAGAGTAAGAAGGGGAGCGAGGCACTATTACTTATAAATTTTAGTTCTGTCATTTATATGTTTTGAAGAGAGGGAACATATGGATATTCAATGTAGGATTATTCTGGATTGAGAATAGGGCGAAGCGTGATCGCAGCATTACACAAGGAAGAATTTAGTTAATGTATTATGATTTTGAAAATAGGTATGGTGTGGTTGTTTGAGGATTTTGATAATTGTAGTAGTTTTGCATATGAGTTGGATGAGTAGAAGAAAAATTATCCAAATTTTATTGGTGATTAAGTGTTTGTAGCCTGTTCTGCTTATTTGTTATGCAATAAATTCTCCAAATTTTATTGGTGATTAAGTTTTTGTATATTTCTAACTTTGATGTTGTCTCTTCATTTGCACTTGGTGGAGAGGGATTGGTGGAAATTGTCACTTGGATGCTCTCTAGATTGTGGATTCTCAACCTCCGCTTTTGGTTTGAAATGTTGATGTTTGATGGTTGCTTTGTTGATTTATGATGAATTTGTTAATTTAATTTATGATCTCACACTATCCTTTTGTTTTGGCATTCACTTAGATTTTGAATTTAGGTATTACTGTATTTTTTATTAGTGCCAAATTTATTATAGCGAAGGTGTCAAATTTATTATAGTGAAGATGGATATTAATTGGGAATATGACACACTGAGTTGACGCATCCAAGAAGTAAGTAACTTATAACTTTTATAAAAAAATCATAAGTGGAGAGGTATAGTGTAATAAAATTTGTCTATGCCTCCTGTATCGGAGGGATTTCGTATGAATGAGAGTTCTATGTCCCCTTTTACGCAGTGTTGATACGGGTGAGAGCTCTATTTTTCTTATTGATGATAGTGATTTAGATTCTGGAAGATGTTTTAGATAACGAATTAGATGATTTAGTAATAACTATGTAAAATTGTGCTAAATCATTAATTTTATAGACTTGTATTTATGACTTATTATTATCATTTGATAAAGTACAAATGATAATATATTAAATGCTATATTTATGAAATTATAGTTTTATAATGATAAATAGTGATAATCTTTTATACTTATATTAAAGTATAAATCTCTGTACTTATATTAACAAATTATGTAATTATATATTATATATATTTATGTTATGAGTTATTAAATTTTATATTTGACCATTCAATTGAATCAATTCTTAATTATTTTCAACTAATTCGATCTAATTTAATGACTCCCTCCAAAACAGATTCCAAAGTTACTGACCCACTCGCACCCGGACGTGACGTACCGGTAAGGTCAAACCCTGTCATCGATGGCAACTCAGGTGAGGAAATAATTCTAAGTGGGTCAAATTAGGGAATAGGTAGGAGTCCATTGTATACTCGTGGCTAGATCTGGCCTGCCAAGGCCAGATCGATGGCTATGGCACAGCGTTGTGCTTAGGTCCAGCCACTCACAGCTTTTGTGACCGGATCTGGCCACGACCGCCGTGGGAATCTGGCATGGCGGTCGCTCTTTGGCCAGATCTAGCCAAGGGTCACTACCTGTCCGCATTTGCGTCCCCAAATGCGTCCGCACCCTGCCAAATTGATGGTTATGGCGCAATCGTTGTGGTTAGGTCCAGTCGCTCACAGCTATTGTGACCGGATCTGGCCATGGCCGTCCCTCTTTAGCCAGATCTAGCCAAGGGGTCACTACCTGTCCCACAAAATATTTTTACGTCTGTTTGCTTGGTGTGGGGCAATACCGATTATTGTCCTACGGTCATGACAACAGTCGCCCTTACCTTTTTATAACTTTTTTAAAAAGATTGGTATAAAATATATTTTTAAAACAACGTTTATGTTTGGTTTTTAAAAAATCATTTTTCTCAAAAAATTTTGAAGAAAATCCCGGCGTAGCTTTCATTTTAAAAGTAAATCTTATCCAAACCCATTACAAGGGTAGAACATTACATGATAATTATTCTAGTCCATTATATTAGTAGTTTTTTATAAAAAAACCACTCTAGCTTGGAATAAAATGGCATGATTGGAAAATAAATAAATGGAATTACACATATCATAATTTTTAATATTATATCATATCCATCTGTCCTACTTAATACGTATATATTGGCATATGTCTTCAAAATTGCACCTTATGGTTCATTTGGTTACTATAAAAATAGTATAAATAAAAAAATCATAGAAAATAAAAGTACAATAAAATAAAATGAATTAACATGACAATTTTAAATATTTCTTTTATATTTGTATAATATGAAAATGAAATAAAAATAAAATATTTATTTTTCATCTTTGTCTCTCACAAAATTTCCTCCAATTTTTTTATACTTTTTGCAAGAAATATCATTTTGTAAAATTTGTACATAAACTTGCTTTAACTAAAAATAAAATTTTCTTTGATTAAATTTTAGAATATCCAAATATTAGAAAAATTTTGACTTCTAAAATTTTCATTTCTTTCATATAATTTCAAGACAACTATTTGGATTGTTAGAGTAAATTTTCCCCAAATAAGAAGAAAAAGATGTTTAATTCCCACTAAGCTTAACTAACTAGCCAATTACGCAAGTCAAAAATATAGCTTTTGTTACAGTTTTTTTGTTACGGGTGACTGCTATAATAAATTTCAAATTTAATTATCCATTGTATATTTTACAAATCCTATGAATATTTTGCTATGTTTATATTATTTAATTTAATGCATCCAAATATGGAACCATGCACCCATTCACTTACCATTTATTAAAGATAAATAAGTTTTTGCTATGATAATTGAGGAGAAAAAAATTAATGTAATAAATTGGCCATAGACAGTATAATGAATATTTAACCCTTTCATTCGTCTGGGGATGCATGGGTACTGTAAAATTGAAAAGTCGAAATTAAGATTCTGAGATAGCTAGCATAAAGGAAATGAAGAATCAATGACATTTATATATGGTAATTTACAGCAAAAACATTAATTTTCTCTTAAAAAATATCTATTTTTAAAATATTTTAAGTTAAGACGCAAGTACTTCATCACGACGTAGTCACCTTAAAAATTTTATTTTCATCAATTTATCATAAAAAATACAATTAAAAAGAGAAATTTTTTTTGTGAAGAAATTTTACTATCTTCTATTTACATTATAACTACTCTTTATAATTATAAGTTAAAACAATATATATTTTGCATTTTTTAATGCCAATCAAACATAGCGCTAGAATCTCCATTTTTAAAATCCCATGTTAAAAACTTCATCCCTAAGACTTAAAATTATCTATGTAAAAATTTTATAAAGTAATATTATTTTATGAAAAATAAAATTATTATTGGAAGAAATTTTGAGACGTATACATGATTTTTTTAATCTTATTTTTTGGAATTTAAAATATTTATGAAAAAATTTTAAAATTTTTATTTTATTTTATTTTTTATAATTTTTTTTATTTACACAATTTTGATGCAAACCAAATCCAAATAGATCCTTACGAAATAGTGTGAAAGGCTTTGTGATTATTTCCCTGTTAGTCATTCATAATTGTGTCTCTAGGAAGTGTTGCAAGTATATCTTGTGTATGGATTTGATTCTGATGTTCTTCGTGATGAGTTCAGCGTCAACATCTTCTTCCGTGAAGCTCACTTGATCTCGGATGTGACTTCACTTGACAACACCTAACGGCATTCCTCTCCGGGATCACCATCCACTGTTCTACCTACTTACCATATATTCTATTTGGGTAAATTGAAGAAGAGCAATTGGCATAAAAAATTTTTCCTGCCCACGAGCTCTTCTCTGAGCCCAGATCCCTTATTAAAAAAATTCTAAAAATACCCCTACCCCACCGCCGCATCGCTCCCGAGTCGCCGCTGTAGCACCCTCCCTCCTCCTCGCTCCCTGCTGCGGACGCCGCCCAGCCGGCCTAGGTGAGGGCGACATGGGGCGGAGGCGAGCGCCGCGCCCAGATCTGGCCACCGGGTGGTCGCGGCGCTCCGCCTCCGCCCCCCGCGCCGCCCTCGCCCGCCTCACCCACCCCCGGCTGGCCGCGACGGGGTCGATGGGGAGCGGGGCGGTTGGGCGTCCGCGGCTGGGCGGCGTCCGCGGCGGGGGAGCGAGGAGGAGGGAGGGAACCTCGCGAAGGGGTGGCGGCCGGGAGGGAGGGGTGATGATGCGGCCGGAGCAGCGCGCACCCAGATCTGGCCGCGCGCCAGATGCGGGCGGGCAGCCGCGGCCGAGATCCGGCCGCGGCTGCCATCGCCGGCGACGGCAGCTCCGGCCGCGGCAGGCGCCGGGGCAAAGGGTCGCCACCTCCTGCCACGCGGCGGCGGCTCCGCCTCCGCCCCTCTATATGATTCGGACCGTCCTAATCGGACGGTCCAGATCAAATTAAAATTTTTTTAAAAAAAAAACTAATAAATCTGGGCCGGTCCTTGTAATCGGACGGCCCAGATCATTAGTGGCGCGTAGAGCCAATTTCCTGCCTCTGGCGCAGGAGATCGCTCTCATTCTATTTTGAATCAGACCATTACCGGGGCAAAAACTACCGAGGTTTTCTTTCTCGGGTCTCAGAATCATCTTGTGATTAGCGCTGATACTAGATCTCTCCAATATTTGTTTGAGATTTTTCACGCTGTCATCATTATTTACAGGGAAAAGTTGAAGACAGAACTAATAATGGACTAGCAAAATCATTTTACAAGAGATGCTGTTTTGTCCTTTTAAGACAGGAATCTGTTTGAGCCGATTCTGAAATCGCTAATGTTCACTCTTATACAATTTTTTCTCCTTGCAAGTTCACACTTTGGTTCCTCCCAATGGGACATATGATTTGAGAAAATAGTATGTTCTCTAACTTTTTGTATAATTTGTCAAGATGGTTGGCCCGTTCCAATCTAGACGCCGTCTGATCTTGGTGAGACCTTTAATTGTGCCCGTATCAGTACTAAGTGGGGATTTAAATCATAAAGTGGTTTATTTATTCTCTTAA
The DNA here is from genome assembly GCA_033002965.1 of Piper betle. NCBI lineage: Eukaryota > Viridiplantae > Streptophyta > Magnoliopsida > Piperales > Piperaceae > Piper > Piper betle. Next base: position 46,041 of record JAURVB010004226.1, read on the forward strand.
TAATGGTATTAAATCCAATTTCATAAAAAATAAATATTTAAATTTTAACGTAAGTATTTACTTACCAAAATATTATAAAAAATGTTAAAATTATAAATCAATTAAAAATCTTTGATAAGAATTATAAATAGCTACAAGGACTCACAACCTTTACTTACTGTAAGAACCAATCAGCATTGAGATGTGTATAAATGATGTCGCCTATTAAGTGTTGGATTTTTAAAATTATCATTGAAGATGTTTAATGAGTGCCCAAATATTATTTGCTAATTGGGAATTACAATTTATAAAGTTGTAAGACATTCTATTAGATTATCAACCTTTTGATAAATTAAGGTAAATTTTTTATAATTATAATAGAAATAAGAACTACTTTGAAATTATTATCCTAAAATTATCCAAATCTCAAGAGGGATTAAAATGGTATTCTCTTTTTTTTAAAAAAAAAAGCAGCAGCGAGCATGTGGCCACATAGCATAAGGGAAGCAACAAGATGAAGGCAACATTAGGGGTCATGTCTAAATGAAGGGGTAGGGGAGAACGGATGGGAAGAAGAGGACAAGGGGAGGGTGCATGTGGAGGCGTCAGAGTCTGTCTTGAATCATTTGGTGGGCTCGCATCTCCGGGCAAATGCTTTAAATAAAGAGGCTACAATCGTCTGCACTCGTTGTCTTTCAAGAAAGTTGGGAGTTCACTAGGAGGTGAATTGAGATGGCAGAAGTTGCTGTGACTGTTCTGATCGAGCAGCTGGGGGCGTTGCTCGTGGAGGAAGCCAAATTGTTGAGCTGGGTGAGCGAAGATATCGCCCAACTCCGAAACGAACTGCTGATGATGGAGGCCTTCTTGCGGGACGCGGACCAAAGGAGGCGCAATGATGGGGCGGTGGATGCATGGGTGAGACAGGTCCGGGAATTGGCTTACTCTGTTGGAGACTCCTTGGATGGGTTCCTGCCACTTCTAACGGAGCCTTCCCCTGGTCTCGGCTTCTTTCGCAAGTGTGGATGGTACGCCATGCATTACCCGCTTCTCCATAGGTGCCGCATATCTTGCAGAATTCGGGTCATCAATCGACGTATACAAAGTGTGTCGAAGCTCAAAGACACGTTCTCATTTAATCAAACTTCTGGTAATACAGGAGCCCCCAACACCGAGGATGATCGTCGATTGATGGCTCCTCTGTTTGTGGAAGATTCGCAACTTGTGGGGATAGATGGTCACAAAAACGAGCTGGTTGCCATGCTGCTAGGTGGCGGAGAAGAGCGTCAAGTGATCTCAATCGTGGGCATGGGGGGTATGGGCAAGACCACTCTTGCCCGAAAAGTGTGGAAGGACAAACGTGTGGAGAGCCACTTCCAAAGTCGCCCAGCTTGGATAACGGTGTCTCGGTCATACTCCTCGGTAGAGCTATTCAGAGAGATGATGACAACATTAATCCCTGGCACTGACCGTCGTGAGCTCATGGACCTCAGCTCCATCCAGCTTGTGGAAAAGCTCAGATCTGGTCTGGATAGGCTCAGGTACTTGATTGTTTTAGACGATGTGTGGAATATAGGTTCTTGGGATGATCTTAAACTTGCCCTGCCCGAAAATAACGAACACAGTAGAGTAATTATCACGACACGCACAGACAACGTTGCACTATATTGCTCTCAAGCACGGTCTCTTGTTTATGAGCTAAAGTCTCTCTCTGAAGAAGATTCGCGGTCTCTGTTCTGCAAAACTGTATTCAAAATATTGAGCTGTCCTCCGGAGCTAGAAGAACTGACGAGGAACATCCTAAAATCATGCGGAGGGCTTCCATTGGCAATCGTCCTGATAGGAGGCCTTCTTTCGACGAGGGAACACAATCGTGAAGAATGGTATGTAGTAAGTCGGAGCCTAGTTTCAGAATTGTTCGGAGGAGAGGAACTTGGCGGCCTAAACCGAATACTTTGGTTGAGTTACGAGGACCTTCCCCCATCTCAAACCATGTTACCTCTACTTCGGCATGTTCCCGGAGGATTACCTTGTTAACCGAGGTATGCTAACTCGACAACTAGTTGCGGAGGGGTTCATCGTTCCTGATAACAACATAGTCAGCCTGGAGGAGACTGCAGAACGCTACATCGGCCAGCTTATATCTCGGAATCTTATCCAGGTTGAGAGAAAGGACGCGTATGGGAGGGCAAAACTCTGCAAAGTTCATGACTTGATGCATGATCTACTTGTAGCTCAATGCAAGGAGCAGAACTTTGTCGTAATTGCACAAGAAAGGGATCATGGAGGGTACCATGTTGACGGATCGGTACATCGCCTTTCGGTTAGCAAAGGACAACAAGTTCCAGATGATACAAGCCTCAAACAGGTCCGCTCCCTGTTCATGTTTCCAGGAGCTGCTACATATCTCAACTTCTCAGGTTTTAGGATGTTGAGGGTTCTCAATCTACAAGGTGCGCCCCTGGATGTATACCCGGGGGAGATTTCGAATCTATACCATCTGAGGTACCTAAACCTGAGACGGACCAAGATAAAGGAGCTCCCAAACTCTATATCAAGGCTTCGGAAGCTGCAAACTCTCGATTTGAAAGGATCAGACATATCAAAGTTACCCGATGAAGTAGTAGGCTGCACAAGTTTGCGCAACATACTCATTGGTGGAGGAGACTTAGATGTAATTTATGCCACGTTGCCTATACGAATAGGTACCTTGGTGTATCTACAGAAGCTATGCTTCTTAAGATTAAACGGAGTGGAGCAAGTTATAGAATTGGGGAAGCTGACCCAACTGAGAAACTTGGCTATATCAGATGTGACTGCCGGAGACATGGACGCGCTGGCTGACTCAATTAGGAACATGAATCAGCTCCGATCTCTACAAGTAACCCTCAAGGGCCAGAACGAGGCGGTAGACGTGTACTCCTTGTTAACTCAACCTCTTGTGAGACGCTTTACTTTTTACGGTCGCCTACTGGGTCTGTCACAATTGGAATCAGGGTCGCTCAGGTACCTGACCAAGATTGGGCTCGGCAACTCCGACTTGGAAGAGGATCCCTTTCAAGTCCTTCAACACTTGCCTAATTTGTCGGACCTGCGATTCCAAAACACTTACCTGGGGCAGGAACTCAGTTGTGGACCTGATGGGTTTCAGAAACTCACCTTCTTGTTACTTGACTTGCTCTCCAATCTGTGTTCGGTCAAAATATGCTGCGGGTGCAATGCCTCTGCTCTACGCACTAGAAATCACACACTGCTCGAGGTTGGTCACGGCTCCGCATGGCATAGAGCATCTGACGTCCCTCAGAGAACTTGTTATTTTCGGCATGCCCATTCTAATCACAAGTCTGCGCACGACCGAACTACACAAAGTAGAACATATCCCAATGAGAATATTTCTGGTAATTACGAGCTGCTTCATATTTGCACGCCCCGCAAACCACTTGTATATTGTTAGCAAGCCAAAAAGATGAACATTATTCAGTTTTAATTTACTTGAGCAACACATGCAAGGTGTTAGAAAAAGTTGTATCTACGACTTTTTTGTGACTTGCATATTCCTGATCATGAAAAAGGAACATCAAATGTTTTCACTGTGCTCTTTGTGGTTGGTCTATTTTGTTAACTAATTAAGATGGCGTACCATGCGACCCGGATTTCAATCGATGTTCGTTTTGGTGGAGCAACTGTTCTTCTTCACCCGATCCCGTCAAAACGAGGTAATGAGCGACACCTCCTCTATCTACTCATTTAAATCTTGCGTGCGTGTGTTCGTTTTGTTTTTTACAATCCAATTTCGATTGAATATCAACTCTTCTTGTTTTTTAGATTGTGGCAAATTCAATTTTAAATGCGCATAGATTTTTCTGATGTTTGAGTTTTCATTGGAGCTAAGTGTTACCTGCTGCTCCAAAATCATCATTAGTATCCTTATTGATATGCAATTCACAATTGAAGTAGTTGGTTTGATTCTTTTTAAATATATATATATATATATATATATTTATTTATTTATTTTATTTCCATGGATTGTTCTGCATTGTGTCCATTTAGCTGCTTTACTGGTTATTTTCATTTAATTTCTCCGTCTCTTCTGATTGAAATTTAACCTAGATTAATTGTTTCAGTTATATTAACTATTTTTTGGTGCCTGTTATATTTGTCTTATGAAACTTTTTATCCTTATGCTACGAAATGTTCGTTATTATTATTGCTTGTATTATTTCCAGCATAGATAAAGTTCCGCTGGGGATACTTTCTTTTATCGTACAATTATTTTGTATTGGATATTTAAATACCATCTATTGAGATTTTTTAAGTAAGAATTGAAGTGTTTGCTCTAAGTTCTGTACTTTTGCCTTATTTTTTACTGGCGACAACTGCCAAAATAAATAGAAACAACAAATTAAGCATGAAAACTAAACAAACTGGAAACAAACTCTGCAAAA
>JAURVB010004227.1:0-17876 GCA_033002965.1 Piper betle
AGTATTTTGCAAACATGCGTCAAATACTAGGAGGATGACTGAAGGTGACGGGATCGATTTTTTTATCACTAAACCTGTCCCGCCACTTCACGAGATCATATCCCATTGTGTCGCTTTTTTTTGCGAACATGTGTCGAATACAGCGAGGTTGATTGAACGTCACCGGATCATATCCTATTGTGTCGCTTTTTTTTCTGTGAAATAAACCTGTCCCGCCACTTCACGAAATCTGTATTTTGCAAACATGTGTCGAAAACAGCTAGGTTGATCGAAGGTCACTCGATCATATCTCTTATCGTGTCGTTTTTTATTATGACTAACCTGTCCCACCACTTGACGAGATCTGAATTTTGCATGTGTTAAATTCATCGAGGATGATTAAACGCCATGAGAGCATGTCCCGTTGTGCCGGCTTTTTTCAATGACTAAACTTGTCCGCAGCCCCACTTCACGGGTTCTGTATTTTGCAAACATGTGTCGAATACCGGGAGGATGATTGAAGAGTTCAATTAATCAATGAATTTTTTAAATGTTCTAATAATTAAAGGGCTAATTATTGACAATGGACCGTCGACCAAGAAAATTTTTTCCCCTCTATAATATTTCATTTGGGTTAAAAATTTAAATATTTAAGTTAAAAATTACTAAAATATCTTTTATACTTTAGACGGAAGAAGTGGAGCACGTGACAAAGAAAATTAATCGATTATTATAACTTAAATATCGCCCCTACCGCAACAAAGAATTCAGGTTTACACTATTTAATAAGCATAAAAAACTATAAAATTTGTCAACATTAGCATGGCTTGTTCGAGAAATTTGATTTTTTTAATAATAATATAATATATAATGAGGTTTATATATATTGGCAGTGGAGTGCAAGGATCATAACATTTTGTCTTTTGTAGACTTCATTTGGATCTATTTTAAGATTTTTCAGAAATACACTATTTTAAAACATTTAAAATTTACATTTATTGTTACTTTGGAAATTAAAATGGAAAGTTCAGAGCATTAGGTTGATTCAAAAAATTATACATACATGATTATTTATTTTTATTTTTAGATTTTAGGTTGGGGCTTACTAAAAATGCTCAAAATAAGAGATATAGCTCACGTATGTACGATACTTTTATTAGCATAAAAAATACTATCAAAATAGTATACATAAAAAGAGAAAAATAAGAAAATTTAGTGCGCGCGCGCACACACACACACACATATATATATAATGTAAATACAATGTTAAATTTTTTATTTGTTGCTCTAAGTTTTGAGGAGAAGACATGGGAGAAAGTTGTATTTTTTAGGACAAAATTAAATTAAGTTGTGGTTTTTTTGTTTTCTAATTATGATTTTGTTTAATTTTTGGGAAAATTTAAGGTGAGGTACAGTTCTTGTAGCATGGATGAGCTACCTATCTAATTTAATGTTTTTAGTGGGTCCTACAAAATAATATTTATATTATATTAAAATTAGAGTGTATAAGTAGGAGGTTAATAAAATTTTATCATTTTTGACATCAATAGAAATCAAATTTAAAATTTTTGAAAAATGCACTATTAATATATATTTTAAAATTAATTTTTATTATAATTACTTTGATAATTAAAGTGAAATGGCTAAAAGTATTAAATTGAGCTAAAAAATTTATAATTATTCTCAATATTTATTTATTTATCTATACCATTTTTGAGTAGTGAGACCCACTAAATTGCTTCAACTAAAAAATATAGCTCACATAACCTATATGAGATATAACTCATTATATAAGACTTAATTTTATAGAAAAGAAGCAGCCGAGGAGACTTTTGTAGAATTGACACTTATGAACTTGACAAGCTAAAAAATTAGGTGACCCAAAATAAATATTTATAATGTTGAAAAGATATAGTGTTTTATTGAGTTTAAGACCTTTAAGACGAGATAAAACCTTGTTTATTTTTATTTGAGTTTGTTCGATATTAAATCACTTAATTAAGCATATATAAGTCATAAGCAACCCATAAACAACATGGCTACTTAAACTTGTATGCAAAAAAAATGTGTAATGTGAAAGAGTAATAAAAAGTACAACATTTGGAAACACTTTTGATTATATAATTTACAATATTGGGTTTTAACAATTGTGCATGTGGGTTTATAGCTAGTTTATATATAATGATTCAATGTACTAACCCACGTTTCAAGTATAAAGTTTTAGATCTAACTCATCTCCTGAATATAATTAATCTAAATTAAAATTTTATACACGTAACTTAATTGGATCCCACTGTAATAGATATATTAAATGTAAGACTAATTTTAAAAAATATTACAACTCATCCACTTTAGAATGTTACACTATATAATTTTTTTGAGCTCGTGGCCTTAAACCACTACCAGACCAACCCACCATCCAATACTTTTTTAAATTGAAACTAATACTATTTGTAATGGCCCAATTATGATCCAAAATAATATGTTATGTTTAAAATTATCGATATATTTTCGTTAATAGATTAAAATTTATTTAAGTAATAAGTAATAAATATGAAACTAATTTATAAATATTATATTTACAACTTAATCATTTGAGTGGTTATTTGCATATTAGCAATTCAAATCTCCTATACACGGTAGGTGGTCATCATGCAATACAAGAGAGTGGGCAAAATATTGGCACCACTAGCATCTACAATGTTGTGGACTGCAAACCTCACATCAATTAGGCAGGATGAATAGACAAATCAAAGAGAACTATATTAGGAACTAATTACTCTGAAAGAAACATAAAGATACTTGTCATTGAAATGACTTGCTATAGCTTATTTGCCCTGATCTTTGTATTATATTGAGATTTCTTTATATAACGATTCAATGTAATAACCTGTTTCAAGTATAAATTTTTAGATCTAACTCATCTCCTCAATATGATTAATGTAAATTAGAAATCTATATACATAACCTCTTTATATATTAGATTTTATTGTAATAAATATATTAGATGTATGACTAATTTTAAAAAATATAACAATTCATCCATTTAGAAAGTTACACTTTCAGAATTCTTTGTTGGGCTTGTGGCCTAAATCAAATTTTATGGTGAGACGCATAAAATAATGATAAAAAATTTCACATGCTGTGGTATATTTTGATAACTTATTTTCTTAGTAATATTATCATTATATATTTGAATACACATCCTTATGACTCATAACACACAACTGGTTTTAGCTCAGCACATGTATTTTGAAGCTAAATAGACTGAAAATAACACTTGAACTAACCGGATAGCGACTATAAAATCTTGACTCGGGTCGCGAGTTTTACCGATGTGATCAACTTTGATTAATTAAAGAAATACCAAGTCAAACATAGTCAAAACATTATCTAGTCTTGTCAAAATTTTATTTTCGAGAACGAATAAACCTAATGCACACAAATTATAGGAGTTCAACTAGTTGTGGCATGCGAAGGATATCTGTTTAATCAAATTTCAAGGAAAATAATTTTGATATAAAGAAATTGAGCTTGCTTATGCTCAATTACTCAACCTAAGTCCTAACTGCCATTTGAATGAACATGATATACTTTGGGGGTATTGTAAATTAATCAAGGAATAGTCATTAGGAGAAGGGGACAACATTATCAGAGAATGCATATTTTCAAATTGCACAAGGTGAAAAGCTTTTTACTCTATAGATAGTGGCTGGTTGGAGATTTTCTCATTTACTTGTCACGAAAAAAATATAAAATTTAGTATTATCAAAAGTAGTATAAATTTAATACATTAATTCTATACAATTAATTTGCTATATATGGGGATCCAAAGGATGCAACATGGTACTACCACCTTGTTCACCAAGTATGCACATTTGTTTTTGCCAAAACCAAATAAGGCTGTTAAGGTTTATGTCTATCTATAATCAAAATTGATCTTAAATGAAATCATAATTATTGGATATATATAACTTCTATGAAAATTTTACCCACTAGTAAAAATATCTGCTTTTAGTCATGGCAAATTTGCTGTGGCTTATCTGTGCCCAGAATTTCCTTGGGGCATGACTCATTGTGTCACCGTGTGGAGTGGAGCTTGGAGTCGACTTAGATTTAATTATATTAACTTATTTTATTATAAATAACAAGTTATATAAAATTAGTGTATATATATATATATATATATATATATAACTCTTTTACAATTAAAATTGATAAAGACATGATTTGAATTACTTAAAAAATTAATTTTGCTAATAAAAAAAGTTTTGATAAATGTTATTAGAAATTGAAAAATCGGTCAGTATAGTGTCATCCATGGTGTTTGACTCGGTAAGCCATGAGAAGTCAAAAGGATTTTTAAAGCTATACCCCACACATAGTTTTAAATAATACATATTAGTCCTTTGTGCCATTTTAATTCATATCAAGTTTTTTAATATGAGATTTTCCCAAAATCTATTTTTTATAAAAAATTAAGATATTTAATTAAATACTGTGACAAATATATATCTTTAATATTTAATTTATAATTTTAAAATCTGGTTCAACCCAAATGGATTCAATTGAACCAAATATACCTTATACTGATTATAATTTTGGTATGGTATTAAAACTATGATCCCACACATCTCATTGAGTGTGGGTGACAATTTTTTCCAAAAATGAGAAGTTTCAATTGCCTCTAAACAATATAAAATTTACGTCAACTCCTTCTTGATAATGTAATAAAATAGAGGATTTTATGAATGTTAGATGTGGGTAGGCTAGCTATCTACTCTTATTATTAATTAATTACTTAATAATAAAAGGGAACTCAATGACAGTCTCTAATTAGAAATAGCCAATCAAAATAAAACAAAAGTAAAAGAATAAAAAATTAAATTATTATAATTTATCTTATCATTTAATTAATATTTATCTTTGAAATCAATTAGAATCCATATTTAAAATATTATATTATTATACATACTATATCTCATTATTCAATGAGAATTTATCCATAAAATTAAAATTTATTTGTATAATAAGTCATGCATGGTGCAACATATTTACTAATTTATATAACTCGATTAAATTAACTTGATTTGGATTTATGTTTGACACCCCCAACTCTAAGGAGGCAACCTTGGATTGTCTCAGGTAGTTTAACTTATTTTTATGAAAACAATTAAAATAATTACAAAGGATAGGCCATGCTTAAGGCTTGAGCTAGCTAGTCTCAACCTACAAAACACAAAAACCTCTAAAACAATATAATCTTTTTTATATTTTAGCTAAATCCAAGGTAGCATATGTAACACCCCAAATCCGGTTCACACTCGTGAACCAAATCGGCATGTTACAGGCCCCGATTAGGTCGGCTAACCCGAACCTAACTCATGCGGATCCAATCTCGGCGTCTTAAGTTGAAAATCCAACTTGCTATATGTATGTATGAATGCATAAAACCCTAATAGGATACTACATGGATGACATGCAACCATTTTTCACATCATTACAATTACGGTAAAAATCCTGAAATAAAACCGTCAGGGTCTCCCCTAAAAGTGCAATTATGGGCCCACCCTGTCAAAATAATATATATATATATATATATATATATATATATATATATACATATAAATATATACACATGCATCCATGATTTCATTCACACAAATTCTAACATATTATGAATTCATTTTGAAGCTGGGGTTTCAACCCACCACGCTTCCGCTGCGCATCTCTGATCATGTTCACATTCTATCATGTCTCATGCATTTGAAAATGTCATTCACAATATAATAACATAACAATACAATATTAAACATTCAGAAATCTAACATGTGTGTGTGCACAAGACCTCATTGCTCCTCCGTCCAAGCTGGCTCCTCCAACTCGTGATTATTACCTACATATAGTATAAAAACACGTCAGTAACAAGTGTTACTGGTCCGGAAAATAAAATAACTATAACAAGCTGGCTATGAGAGCAAACTCTCATATGAAAGAAAACATCATATACTCCACGTAAACACTCTGAAGGGCACTATTGAGGAGCCACTGGGCTGCAGACCCGGTAGCATCCCGAACTTACTGATCTGCTGCTGGTACTGTGCCGCTCTCGGCACTTCTTTTTCAGTACTTCTCGTGAAACTTTATCCTAAGCCCTCTCCGTACCTCCATATTTCTCTTGGCCTTGAGCACGAAGGCCGAGTAATCTCAGGCAGTCACCTTTAGTACCCTTTGAACCACAAGTCCAGACATGCGCTGTACTAAACAGTACCCGTAAACCTCCACGTTCTCCGGGTGTGAGGAACTCAAACGCGGAGTTGTCAGGATCCCTCGGGAATGGAACAGTCCGCTGGCACTAATCCAGAGCCCGCTTTGACTGTCACGACATCCTCTGCATGGTACGTGCAGTCGATTTCTGCATCTCTCGTCTCACTGAAAATGCGAAAACTACATATATATAGGGCTGGGTAGGGATTTATATAATAGACCCGAAGGCAACTTGTGGTGGATCTTGGTTTCGAAATCATCCTCGAGGGATCTCATCCTCGAGGGGTTATTAATCCGGAAAATGTTCGGTTAAATGGCCCGAGTTAAGTGGGATCCGATAAAACGCCACTTAACCCGTCCTGCAGGCAATAAATTAAACATACAATAGAAAGAGTAAATCAGAGACGAGTCCTAAACGGACCTGGTAGAAGCTCCAAGCGTGTCATCGCGCCTAGGCGGCGAGCTCCTACTCCGTACCTACACATCAAAACTAAATACTAACGCCCTCTAACTACATGATGCATCAAAATCAATGAATACCACACATGACATAATAATCATCCATCATAGTCAAATCATCATAAAGAGAATAATCCTAACTCAAACTATTCATACTATATTTTATTCTGTTTCTCTAAATTACATCATGACCACTTATCATGCTCCAACTCATTTTATCTCATTAGCTCACTTACTATTCATTTACAATTCCTCAAATCATACCATCATTACTTCATCAGTAATTAGGCATTATCATGATAAATAATCAGTCCTACCATGCTATGCTAATAATCATCAATTTAAATAATCAAATTGGAGGTAATTATACCTCACATCGTCGGCAATCGGCGACGGCTAGGGTTCCGTCGCGTGTCTCGGAGCTCGAATTCGGCGCTCCCCGGCGTCCGACGTTCGATCGGGCTCGACTGGGTGAGCCCCGCGGAAGATCCGGCGAATTCCAGAAATTTTGGTTTTCCGGTACTTTCGGCGGTTTTCCGGCGATAGTCGCCGGCGGCGTCTAGTGGCCGAAAAGTGGTCGTGTTGGGTGCCCTTGGAACACGGTGTTGAGGTGATCTGATCTGTAGCTTAACTGAATAGGTGATATTTTATAAAATTATATTTTAAAATATTTAAAATTATTTTTCTCTGTTTTATATTAAATTTTATATTATTTACATTATTATTTAATCAGGTTATATATAGATCAGATACATGTTTGACGGATTTAGATAAGATACAACTATAAAAATAAAATAAATATAATCTTCAGATTTAAATTGGATTTAGGTTCGGATTGAATTGCGGATTATAGGATCTTAACCCATCCCTAACCACAATCAACTAATGACTACCGTAAATCATGTTATCTATGCTTCTTACCATAACAAGAGGAGTTGGAGATGAGTTCAGATTTTATATGGAAGGGACGTCAATGTAAGTGAAGTTTGAATCGGCAAGTTTGGCCCTCCATTTTGTGCAGAGGGCATGGAGTTGCAGGTTGAAGAGCTTGGTGGCTCGGTTGTGGGAGCTAACACACCCCATCTCGTCTAGCTTGGACGGGTCGATTCCGACCTGGCAACATTTTGAGCTAGGCACCCCAACGGCCTTGTGTTGTGAATCCAAAACCACCTTCCCCCTTCTTCATATAGTTTCTGAATCAACAACTGAGATGGAGTTAAACGTCGTGTTCCATAAAAAGTGATAGATTCAATTAATCAAAATATAAGAAAAATAAAATGATTAAATCAAATTATTATAATCCATCTCTAAGATATTAAATTATTATGAGTATATTTATAAACTTAGGATCTATTTCTAATCATAAAGGTGGTATCTTTGTGTAGTTTGTTATGAAAACTAGGCAATTCTTAAGCAATAGATGAAAACTTCGAAAGAAAAGTTAGATAACAATTGTCAATTTTAATAGCTTTTCTCTTACCCTTTTACAAGAGGACAGTTCAGGACTGAATCCATGACCTTTCTTTCTCAAGGTGGCAATTTTACTCTAGGGTTGTAAATAGTTGTTTGATATACTAATTATTAACCCTTCCAAATTAAATAGAATAAAAATAGCAAAAACCTAATTCACTATAAAAATTATTAAAAATTTTAGTTAATTTTACCTAACCAACTTTAAATATAAATAGTAGTAGTAGAAGGCTTCATTCTAACCGTTTTATACCTGTTTAAACGAAGGTCACTTAGTCATTTTACATATAACTATAAAATTCATCTCTATATCTACCTAATCATGAAATTTTTAATTGTTAAAATCTTGTTTTGATGTGATTACTTAATTTTGATTTCATTTTACTAGTTTGCAATGCTAGTTTATTAAATTTTATACAGTTGGAATAGTTTATATTTTGTCGGTGTGAAATTATTTTATATAACTTTAAATTTTAACCTACTTCTTATAATTAGCTTGTAGGGAAATTGATAGTCACACTCCCATAAAAAGTAAAATAAAAATGACCAATTAAAATAGAATAAAAATAAAATAAAATAAATCCAATTATTATAATATTTTCCATTTAATTATCATCAATCTTAAAAATCAAAGTCCATATCAAAGACATTAAATTATTATAGTTTATCTCATTATTGAAATTTTATATATAAAATTAAAATTTATTTCTAAGGTCTCCTATAATGGGGGTATACTAATATTAATAATGGTGAAAATTTAACTCAATATATTAACCATTTAAAGATCAGATGCTTGCTAACTCTATGAACAGATGTTCTTATCTAATTGAACTTAATATAATATAAGAAAGATGGAGATCACTAATGTACACACCTTGATCCCCGTTTCAAATTCCTCCTAAATGGCTGGGATGGCGGCGATGACATGAACCTCACTCTGAGTGAAAAATCCCACTGTGAGATCATTCTGCCCTATATCAAACGTGTAAAGCCCCTGTTTGAAATAACTTGCTCTGGGAAGATTCTTGTACACCTTGATCCCCGTTTCCAAATTCCTCCTAAATGGCTGGGATGGCGGCAATGCCTTGAACCTCACTCTGAGTGAAAAATCCCACAGTGAGATCATTCTGCCCTATATCAAACGTGTAAAGCCCCTGTTTGAAGATAGCTTGCTCTGGGAAGATTCTGTACACCTCCTCTCTACATTAAACAAACAAAAATGATGCCAATTACATAAACCAAATTCTGGGTTTGGAGAGCCATACATGTGAGTGTCATATTCAAAAGATCGATAACTCGAGCCTTGAATCAGCTGAACTGGGCAACCTGGATATTGAAGGAGAATGGGGAGACAGAGGAGGGAGTTGCCGGAGTAATGGTGGATCCTGCTACTGCAAAGTTGCACCCTCTTCTGAAATTCGGTGACCCAACTGCCTCCAAGTAAGTGTTCAACAAGGGAAGATCCATGGCAGCCACTACACAATGAACACTCTTCTGCTTTAGAACATAGAGTTGGGGCAAAGATGAGTAACCCAGGAAAATATGGATAGAAGCAATTCGAAATATAGGATATAGTACACAATTGTGTGTAATGGCTCATTGTCTGAGATAAGGTAGAAGGTAAAATTATATACGTACTTAAGAAATTTATATTAGACTTTATTAGATTTCATATCAAATCATCGAGTAAATAAACTAGATAGCGGAAGCGTACCTGAAGCCATAAGAGAAACTAGAGTCTTGACCACCTTAGGTATTGGTCTTCTGAATCTAAGAAGAGTTTTCCAAAACCTGAATTCTGGACAATGGGATACCAGAACGAAAACTGCTTATTGATTCAGGGACCATAACCTCCTTATTTATAGCTGTAGTTTCATAAATTCATTTTCACCCATCACGAAAAGAGAAATATGAAAAGGTATCTACACATTGAATTCCACACTTTTCACATTGAATTCCACACCTTAATTTATGGCCCATAACCTTTCACTTTAGTAGATCAATTTAATTTAGGCCAACCTTATATAATAACATATGACACAATTCCTGATTCACGTATATATTTATGTCCAACATCCAACAATCTCCCACTTGGACTTAATATATACACGAAGATAATTGTATAACCTTATGAGCTCCAAAACATATGTCATTATTCCAAAATAACAATCTCGTCCATTAATCAATGTCAATATAGGATCAAGGCGATTTTCGTTACATTTATCGTAACTAAACCCATCCATGGTCACATACATCAACATAATTAAATGACATAGATCAAGTATGGATGTGTAGCATGAAAATTACATGTAATTTGATCTAACATGCCTATTTTCAACTGGTCCAACCTTATGAGATCACCAAAAATACCAAAACAGAGTGAACCTTAAACCAAATACAAACTCCCACTAAAGTAGCATATCATCAAATGATACAACACCCATATGAGCAACATGCTCATGAAAGACCTTGGGTGGTAAACTTTTAGTAAGCGGATCCGCAACCATGGAGTTTGTCCCAATATGCTCTATAGAGACTTTACCACTCTGAACTCTTTCTTTCACAACAAGGAACTTGATCTCTAAATGTTTTGATTTAGATGAGCTCCTGTTGTTATTTGAATATAATACTGCAGATTGATTGTCACAAAATATCTTAAGTGGTCTTTCAATATTATCAATAATGCGCAGCCCTGTGACAAAATTCTGCAACCATATTCCATGATTGGATGCTTCATAACAAGCTATGAATTCAGCTGCCATAGTGGAAGAAGCTATGAGTGTCTGCTTAGCACTCCTCCAAGAAATAGCTCCTCCAGCAAGCAGATAGACATAGCCAGAAGTGGATCGACGACTATCTTGGCATCCAGCAAAGTCAGAATCAGAATACCCAATGATCTCAAGTTGATCTGACTTCCGATATGTAAGCATGTAATGTTTTGTTCTTTGAAGATATCTCATGACTCTTTTGGCTGCTATCCAGTGATCCAATCCCGGATTACTTAAATATCTGCCCAACATTCCAACAATATACGCAATATCTGGACGCGTACATACTTGAGCATACATAAGACTTCCCACTGCTGAAGCATAGGGAATCTTTTGCATTTCCTTTCCTTCTATATGATTTTTAGGGCATTGATTGAGACTGAATTTGTCTCCTTTAGAAACAGGGGTATCTCCTGGTTTACAATTTTGCATGCCAAATCTTTTAAGCACTTTTTCTATATAGGTCTTTTGTGATAATCCAAGTATACATCGATCACGATCCCGATGTATTTGAATTCCTAATACAAAAGACGCATTTCCAAGATCTTTCATTTCAAATTTCTTTGATAAAAATCTCTTGGTTTCGTGCAAAAAATCTATATCATTACTGGCAAGCAATATATCATCAACATATAAAACCAGAAAAATATACTTACTCCCACTAAACTTATGGTATATACAATCATCAATAACATTCATCTCAAAACCAAACGAGAGAATCACTTGATGAAATTTGTGATACCATTGACGAGAAGCCTGTTTAAGTCCATAGATGGATTTCTTTAATTTGCAAACTATATTCTTTGAATCTCCCGATACAAAGTTTTCTGGTTGCATCATATAAATTGTTTCATCAATGTCTCCATTTAGAAACGCAGTCTTTACATCCATCTGATGTAACTCAAGATCAAAATGTGCCACTAATGCCATAATTATTCTGAATGAGTCTTTCGATGAAACTGGAGAGAAAGTCTCATTATAATCGATGCCTTCCTTTTGAGTAAAGCCCTTTGCAACAAGACGAGCCTTATATCTTTCTACATTACCTTTCGAATCCCTTTTGGTTTTAAATATCCATTTACAACCAATAGGTTTCGCACCTTCAGGCAATGGAACAAGATTCCAAACGTCATTAGCTTTCATGGACTTTATCTCTTCATTCATAGCATCAATCCACTTTTGAGAATTAGAACTCGTCATGGCTTGATGAAAAGTGATTGGATCATCTTCCATCATTCCAATGTTATCCTCATGTTCTTCGAGAAAGATGATATAATCATCTGAAATTGCATTTCTCCTTTCTCTTGTGGATCTCCTTAATGGCATTTGCTCTTGAGGTTGTTGAGTTTGCTCTTCATGTATAACTTGATTAGGGAGATTCTCGACATTGTCTTGTAATTCTGGTATTGTTTCTTGAACAACATCAGGAATATGACCTTGATCCTGATTATTGTCAAGAACAATCATGGGAAGAGAAACAGATTCTTCTTCAAAGACAAAGTCTCTAACCTCATTTCCCCCTCCAAACTCAATATCCTCAAAGAACTGGGCATTGCCCGTCTCAAAGAATGACCTTATTGTGGGATCATAAAACTTATATCCTCTAGACCGTTCAGAATACCCAACAAAATAACTGCTAACTGTTCTTGAGTCCAGTTTCTTTTCATTTGGCCTATAAGGCCTTGCCTCAGCTGGACAGCCCCAAATGCGTAAATGCATAATACTGGGTTTCTTTCCAGTCCATAATTCATAAGGGGTCTTAACAGTTGCCTTTGTTGGTACTCTATTAAGAAGATATACTGCTGTCTTTAGTGCCTCACCCCAAAGTGAATCAGGTAAAGTAGTATGAGCAATCATACTTCTTACCATGTCCTTTAATGTTCGGTTTCGTCTTTCAGCAATACCATTCATGCTAGGAGTACCTGGCATTGTGTATTGTGGGACGATTCCGCACTCTTCTAGGAATTTGGCAAATGGTCCTGGACGTTGTACACCTGATCCATCATATCTACCATAGTATTCACCACCACGGTCAGATCTGATAGCCTTAATAGTTTTGTCAAGTTGGTTCTCAACTTCAGCCTTATATGCCTTAAATACGTCCAATGCTTGAGACTTCTCATGAATGAGATAAAGGTAACCATAACGAGAATAATCGTCTATGAACGTAATAAAATATTGTTGACCATTCCAAGAAGCCATAGGGAATGGCCCACAAATGTCCGTATGTATTAGTTCTAAGACGCTTGAAGATTTATTGGCACCTAGTCTCCTTATATTTGTTTGTTTTCCCTTAATGCACTCAATACAGACTTGAAAATCTGATAAATTGAGAGAATCAAGAATTCCATTTGACATAAGTCGTTCAATTCTGTGTTTAGAAATGTGTCCTAAACGCTTGTGCCATAATAAAGCAGAATTCTCATTGGTTAATTTTCTTTTCGTACCACTTAAACCCACATGCAAAGTTTCATTAAAAGATGCAATAGTATCAAGTAAATACAGATTATCATAAAAAGACAAGAAACCTGTACCAACAATCTTTGAATTTAAGAAAAGACTAAACTTATTATTTCTAAATGAACAAGAGTAACCAGATTTGTCCAATATAGAAATAGAAACCAAATTCCGTCTAAAAGACGGTACTATATATGTCTCTTTTAAATCCAAATAATATCATGTCTTTAATAATAATCTAAAAATCCCTATTGCTTCAACTATAACTGATTTGCCATCACCCACATAGATGAATCTTTCAGCATCATTTGGCTTTCGGCAACTCAGGCAACCCTGCATTGACACACTTATGTGAGTAGTAGCACCCGAATCTAGCCACCAAGTGTGTATGGGTACTGAAGCTAAATTAACCTCAGAACAAACAAAATTAAGAAATGGACCTTTCTTTACACGCCATGCGTGATACTTAGCGCATTCCTTCTTCATATGTCCAGGTTTACCACAAAAGAAACAACAAGAAGCCTGATTTTCTTTCTTTTGCTGTTGTTTGTGAGACCCATTATCAGCATCCTTAGCCCTTTTCCTTTTCTTATTTTTGTCCTGATAGGTACTAGCCAAATGAGCACTCTCAGCCTGTTCTTGCTTCAATCTTTCTTCTTCTTGCACACAATAAGAAATGAGCTCATTAAGAGTCCATTTGTCCCTTTGACAGTTATAACTGACTTTGAATTGACTGAATTGTGCAGGAAGAGAAATTAAAACTAAATGCACGAGCAAATCTTCAGATAGCTCTAACCTTAGTGCTTTTAGTTTTGAAGCAATATTTGACATCTCTAAGATGTACTCCCTTATGCTTGTTTTGCCTTTAAACTTCATTGAAATCAAGTTTGTCAAAAGCGTACTTGTTTCAGCCTTATCATTTTTTACAAAACGCTTTTCTATTTCTTTAAGAAACTCACTGGCTGTAGTAACCTTTTCAGATACATTGCCCCTGAAGGTCTCTGGAATTCCCCGCTTCATGATCATAAGACTCATGCGATTTGAACGTTCCCACTTCTCAATGTCCCGTTTTTCCTCAATGGAACTTTTGTCAGTAAGAGAAGCAGGTTGTTCAGTCCTTAATGCAAGGTCAAGATCCATGCAGCCGAGAATAATCATTACACTTTCTTTCCAATCCTTAAAATTATCTTTAAGCATTGGAACTGAATTGATGTTGGCAGAAATCATAGAAGCAGATTGATTAACTGAAATTCATAGAACAAAATAACATGCCCATAATAAGATTAATAATTCTAATCAATATTGAATCCCATCAACAGATACCTAGCACAACATTAATATTTAGTCTTTGGACAGAAATATTAATTTGTAAGTGGTACTCTAAGTGCAGTAATTAAATATGGATAATAAATCCTGTTAAATAATAAACCTTCCTTTGGGCCGATTTATTATCCACATGGAAACTTGATAATTATCCCATATTTAAAATGAGTCTCAATACAGTAATCAAATATAGATAATAAATCCTGTCAAATAATAAACCTTCCTTTGGGCCGATTTATTATCCACATGGAAACCTGATAATCATCTCATATTTATTACAAAAATGAGCCTTAGTGTAGTAAAATATGGACAATAAATCCTGTCAAACAATAAACCTTCCTTTGGGCCGATTTATCATTCACATGGACGCCTGATAATTATCCATTATTTATTAAAAATAAATCTTAGTGTAGTAATCAAATATGGACAATAAATCCTGTCAAATAATAAACCTTCCTTTGGGCCGATTTATCATTCACATGGACACTTAACAATCATCCCATATTTATTACCACAAATGAATATATAATTCTGTCAAATATTAACCTTCCTTTGGGCCGATTAATATCCACATGAATTAAATACTCATAACCATCTTAATATTTAAAAAATTAATTTCCACAAAAGAGGCTACTTTGGCAGCATATTGTAGTCCTTAATAAATTTTAAAATATTAATTATGGCTGAACAAAAAAAGGTTATAAAAATAACTTTATGTGGGAGTTTCCGAAATTATAACCTTTTGTAACTGTATTTTCCTGTACTTTCCTTAATCCTGAATCTGTAGATCTGAATGGAATAGAACTGAATAGTTCCAATCCATAATTTAAATATAAATTAAAACCTAATACTCAATGATTTAATATGAAGGTGGCTCTGATGCCGCTTGTTGGACTTTATTAGATTTCATATCAAATCATCGAGTAAATAAACTAGATAGCGGAAGCGTACCTGAAGCCATAAGAGAAACTAGAGTCTTGACCACCTTAGGTATTGGTCTTCTGAATCTAAGAAGAGTTTTCCAAAACCTGAATTCTGGACAATGGGATACCAGAACGAAAACTGCTTATTGATTCAGGGACCATAACCTCCTTATTTATAGCTGTAGTTTCATAAATTTATTTTCACCCATCACGAAAAGAGAAATATGAAAAGGTATCTACACATTGAATTCCACACTTTTCACATTGAATTCCACACCTTAATTTATGGCCCATAACCTTTCACTTTAGTAGATCAATTTAATTTAGGCCAACCTTATATAATAACATATGACACAATTCCTGATTCACGTATATATTTATGTCCAACATCCAACACTTTATAATGAGGCGGTCATCGCAGAACCTCCCGGATGGCTTCTTGAAGAAAGTCTGGCCGTTGGGCGGGTCAAGCTGCTTGCTCCATGCCGGCCACCAGGCCACCAAAGTGCGGAGTTCGAGTCGCCGAAGTTGAAGACGGTTGGAAAGGCTGAAGGTGGTGGGGAGACGAAGGGAGGAATCATGAGAGGAGCAAACATGGTCAAGGTAAGACATCACCGTTGCATATTGGCTTTGTTTGATGGCTAAACTTAGTCCTCATGTGGCATAGTTGTAAAATTTGGAATCGGACGATAAATTGAATTGAAGCGAAATTATTAAATCAAATTGATTTATTGAAAAATCAGAAAATAATCCGTTTACGTAAATCGGTCAAAATTGAGGCTGATTCAATTAGTTTTTTGCAACTAGTATTTTTTATACTTCACGAGATCTATATTTTGCTAACATGTCTCAAATACAAGGAGTATGATTGAAGTGTTAAATTAATCAATGAATTTTATAAATGTTCTAATAATTAAGGGGTTAATTATTGACAATGGCCGGCTGATCAAGAAATCTTTTTCTTCTCCACGTTCCATATGGGTTGAAAATTCAAATATTTAAGATGAAAATTACCAAAATATTCTTCTTACTTTAGGCGGAAGAAGTGTAGCGCGTGACAAAGAATATGGATTGATCATTAATTCATTATAACTTAAATGTCGGCCCTACCACAACAAAGAATTTAGGTTTTCGCTATAAAATTTGTCAACATTAGCATGGCTTGATCGAGAAATTTGATTTTTTAATGATAATATAATATATAATGATGTTTACATATATTGGAAGGAGAGTGCAAGGATCATAAAATTTTACCTTTTTTAGACTTCATTTGAATCTATTTTTAGATTTTCCAGAAATGCACTATTTTAAAGCATTTAGATTTTACTTTATTGTTACTTTGGAAATTAAAATGGAAAGTTGAGACCATTAGGTTGATTTAAAAATTATACATACATGATTATTTATTTTTATTTTTAGATTTTAGGTTGGGACCCACTAAAAATGCTCCAAATAGGAGATGTAGCTCATGTATGTATGGTACTTTTATAAGCATAAAAAATACTATCAAAATAGTGTACATTGTCTGAAGAAAAGAATAAGAGAATTTAGCATATATATATATATACATATAATGTAAATACAATGCTAAAATTTTTCCTTGTTGCCCTATGTTTTGAGGAGAGACACAGCGAAAGTTGTATTTTTGGAGACAAAATTAAATTAAGTTATGTTGTTTTTGTTTTCTAATTAAGATTTTGTTTGATTTAGGAAAAATTAAAGTGAATTACACCTCATATAACTTGGATGAGCTACCACATCTAATTTAACTTTTTTAGTATGTCCCACAAAATAATATTTATATTATATCAAAATTAGAGTGTATAAGTAGGAGGTTGATAAAATTTTATCTTTTTTGACATCATTATAACTTAAATTTAAAATTTTTTGAAAAATAGTACTAGTTAATAGATATTTTGAAATTAATTTTTATTATAATTATTTTGATTAATTAAGATGAAATGAATAGAAGCATTAGATTGATTTGACAATTTATAATTATCCTTATTATTTATTTATCTATACAAATTTTGATTAGTAAGACCCACTTAATTACTTCAACTAAAAAAATTTGCTTATATAATCTATATGATATGTAACTCATTATATAAGACTCTTAATTTATAGAAAAGAAGTGACAGTAGAGACTTTTGTAGAAGTGATACTCAGTGAACTTGACAAGGTAGAAAATTAGGTGACCCAAAATAAATATTTATAATGTTGAAAAGAT
>JAURVB010004228.1:0-31118 GCA_033002965.1 Piper betle
TCTTTACTTGAAGAAGACAATGTACAGACTGTGGACTAATTCAAATGATAAGATCATCCCTTGAATGGATTGCCAAGTGGTCAGCAGTTTTCGACCTTAATCCAACGTTTCCAGCCCTTCCATCTTCAACATCAAATTTTCTACTAGAAGAGTTCAAAATTAGGAAAGTGGGAACTCAGCACGTGGATGCAGTCCATTCGTCCAATGCTGACACCGGTCACTACTTTCATGTTTTAATTTTTCTCCGATGTACGAAATACATCAAAATTAGGAATGTGGGAACTCAGCCTCCATAGTCTCGGCCTGTGAATGGTTTTCCGATTTACCAATTCTCCAATTGTTCGGAATTAAATAGAATAAAAATAGTGGAAAACTTACATGCCGT
Source organism: Piper betle (assembly GCA_033002965.1). Lineage (NCBI taxonomy): Eukaryota > Viridiplantae > Streptophyta > Magnoliopsida > Piperales > Piperaceae > Piper > Piper betle. The sequence goes on from JAURVB010004228.1 coordinate 386, forward strand.
ATTAAAAAATGGAGAAAAACTTGATTAATTTAGCCAAACCGACTGTAAATATTAATATTAATGGTAAAAAACTCTAAGGTAACTGATTTACCTATTTAACCAAATATTATTTAATTATTTTGTATGTAACTATAAAAGTCATTTCTATCTTAACATTAACCTTAAAAATTTTAATTGTTTAATTAATTTAGATTATTTATTTACTTATTTCTTAATTTGTACATACTAGATTATCATAGTTTGGATGGTCAAAACATTTTATATTTTGGAAGTGAGAAAGTATTTTAGATAACTATAATTTTAATAAACTTAATATTATTGGGTTTACGACAAATAAAGCGGTGAAAATTTTACAATATATTACCTACTTAACCAAAAGGCAAAATGGCAGAACCTTATAAACTTTGTTAATGGCTTAGTTATGGTAAATAGTTATGATGAATGGTATCGATTGAACCATGACTGACATGTTTGCAAACATAGTCCCATGTACCGTAACCTGGTTAGAAAGTTTGAAGAAGGGAAGAGTATTCAGTCAATTCGGATTCAAATCTACCAAACAAAATTTCAAAAAGGGGTTTGGTTGTTGAAATTTCACACCAGACCGAACTAAAAAATTCCACGAAACCAATTCGAACCAAAATTATACTTCTGTTCAGTTCAGTGCGATTTATTCAAAACATGAAATTATTAAAATTAATTATTATTTTTACAATAAATAGAGCTAAAAACATGATTTAACCATCATAATCACATTCAAAAGTATTCTATATATAAATATTATATTAAACATCTCAAATAAATTAGAAATTAAAAAAATTAAGAATAACCAACATAAAATATAAATATTTAGTTATTTTTTAAAAAATTTATCAGTTTTTCGATCAATTTTGGTTTGGTTTGGTTTGGCTCCAAACTGAGATTTCCCATACTTAGAAAATTTACCCAATGTCTCTAGACCGATCCGATTCAAAATTTAAGAAAGATCAAACTGATCCAGCAATTTTAGTTTTGGTTTGGTTGATTATTTTTGCTTTGAGCCGAACTATGCATCAGCCCTAGTTAGAAGTTAGGAAGCTCCAAAGGGTTGAGAGTCTGCCCACTCATTAATCGATCGCAAAGACCTCTCAAAATCAAGGGTGCCTTAATAATCAACATGGTAAAGGTCGTTGAATCCTTCAATTAAACGGAGCCTAGTTCTAAGGAGACTTATTGATTCATACCCCGACAGATAATCTAACCCAAGAACTCTCAAAGGGGGAAGGAGCCCTTAACAACACAGCATAGAGATTGTCGGATCCTTCAAAATGGGATAGAATTTGAAAGAATCAATTAATTTTTATTGTTATTGTTATAATGCTAAATATTTGACTTCAATAGTGCCCAGAGGAATCGAGGATGGAGCTTTAATGGTTTAAAATGGAGAAGAAAGTCCAGTTTTATCAATGTATCAAATTGTTTGAAAATGTCTTAGCAGCATTAATTTAAGTGTCTGCCCATAATTTTCATTGACATGATTTGATGAGAAGACAATCTGAAAACACCCCCAATAGGAAGAGCATACGCATACAATACAGATTCATTGATCATTTGCTTGTTCTTGAGCTCCAATCCTCTCAGCACCCACCATTTTCTGCTCCTACAGAGTTAATTTGATAAAGAAAATGCGGAAAATTCTATGATTTTTGGATTCAAATTGAAAGTAGAAAATAAAATGAAGTTGTCAGTGTGGCCTGCCAAGTAAAAACTCAAAACAGCTGAAGATTACACAAAGAAAAAACGGAAAAGACAGGATCGATCTGCAGAGACGGGCATTGCTTTAAATACATTCAATTAACGAAAATGTTAACCAAGAACTCATTTGATTCAGCGTTAGTTGCATCTCTTGTTTCGAAGCATGAATGATAAGATTCACTTTGATCGAGAATTCTGAGCATGCGAGTGTAAATCAAGAAAAAGTCCTCAGAATTTTCGAAGCAGTTGAGGTGGCCACAAATCGTGCATCAGTGCAGCTTGTCGCTCTGCATTTTTTAAGCACAATCTTTACCAATGATATGATTAGACAAACAAAATCAATACATGGCAAGGAATAACTAATTGCCAAAACAACCTGAATTCATGGAAACCCTCGAATAAATAAATATGGCAATTGTGATGTTTTCTTCATGAGAATAAGCCATCAATCAACAGTCTAATGACCATGGAGCTCTAGAATTTAATCCCTTCCCCCGAGTAAACCTACAACATGAATTGAGATGAGAAGTAAGACAAGAAGGCCAGCCAGGAGCTTAGTCAATTATAATGTAGAGAGAAGGAAATCACGCTAGTGAAACCCTCTACTTGTGTTTCCTTTTCTGCTCTTTATGTACTGATCTAATTAACAGTACACTTTTTATAGTGTTTGATTTATCTTGACGCATAGTACTCGAAAAATTCCTCGATGTTATTTAATAATTAGGAATATCAATGGTTAGATACAATCCAAATGAACATCAAGCAAAGAAAGAGTAACCATGTTCATATATTGAACTAGGATCTCAAGGAGCAAACTCCTTGAAGATACAATTGAGGCAACTGTATGAAGAAAAGAGCAAGACACCTTAAATCTCTTAGTAAGGTAATTTGCTTTTGAAAACTTATTTCATATCAAACTACAATGACAATTTTCCCTACTTTGTCAGATCCCACTGGTAACATGGAAAGTGAGAACTCTCAGTCCAACCATCTCTGTAAAAGACAATTGAAATCTTTCAATGTGGCTTACACTGGCACCGGAGCTCCAAACTCTAGGACTTCTTGCTTGTTTAGAAATCTTTGGGACCTTGTTGAATATTAGTTTTTTCAACTCCATTCATTGTCCCATTGTTGACGGAATTTCTCTAAGATCAATGTTATCCTTCAGTCTTAACAAAACGAACTTGCTCAATTTTCCATTCTCCATTGTCAATAGACGACTACTAACTGGTTGGTTAGGCAGCCTGATCGTTTCAAGCATAAAAACCTCCTTGCCCCTCTCCACCTCTCATCTATTTCTTCACATGATAGATCAAATTCCACATCATGTGAAAAAATTGACTTGACATCTGATGCAAATCCACAATCCCATTTCCTGAATCATATCATGTATGTTTACTTTCAGTTGGTTTTGTTTTTCTAGTAAGCATATGTTGCATGTAGTTGTTGAGATATCGAAGGTGGTCAGCCTAGTCGAAATCCCCATTCAGCCATGAGAGCGCATCATGGAACCATTCCTGGTCAAAAAATTTGCTAGGAGTGAAATATGGGAGCAGGAAGGACTTAAAGTCATCATCCTGCCATAGCAGACCATCCCACCACTTCTACTCTCCCTTAATCACACAAGTCTTAATTGACCTGCTCTCATACATTAGCCCTCGTGGCAGCCTTTTCAACTGAGGACAGTATGACAATCTAAACTCTGTGATAAAGGGGAACATGTGGGAATCGTTGCAAATTTTGCGTAGGTCACACATGTAACATAGTTCCTGAATTTTAAGCTTGGGAAATTTCTCTCCTTCACTTATGAGTTCTTCGACCGAAGTACAGTCATGAAATCTAAGCTCAGTCAGGCCTTTTAGATGGTGAAGCCAGAAGATATGACGAAGGGGGTAGCAACAAGAGTTGACAACAGAATTCACGTTCGGAAGGACTGTCTCTCCCATTCGAATCACTTCTAACCGAAAGAACCCTGTAATCACAAGCTTTGAAAGGCATGGAAGATTTGGTTTTGCAAGTACGGGAAGAGCATCAATAGGAAGTTTATCAATGTAGAGTTCAGCTAGTTTGCTCATATGTTTGAGTGCTGACAACAATTCGTTTTCACAATTAAAAGGCCAACTTGACATTCGTAAGGTTCAGAGACCACCAACTGAGTTAGTTGGATTGCCATGATTTTCCCCACAAAGAACGGCCAAATTCTCCAACATTGTCAGATCCCACAAATCTGGTGGCTGTATATTTAAGCTGGCTGGAGTTTTAAAATTCTCAGTCCATCCATCTTTGCAAAGGAAAACAGAAACCTTTCAACTAAGCGTCCAAGATTAGTGGTGTCTCCAAGCTTGACGACTTCTAGCTATTTTCGATCTGTAAATCCTATAGGCAATTCTTTGGGGCCTGTATTGAAGACTAGTTTTCTCAACTCAACCATTTGGCCAATTGTTGATGGACAATCTCTAAGACGATTGTTATCCGGCAGCCTTAACACCATTAGCTTCCTCAATAGTCCTATCTCTTCTGGCAGTCTTATTAAATTTGATCTAGATATATATAGATATCTCAACTCCATTAGTGAGCCAATTGCAACCGGGATGTCATGAAATTTAACCCCATCAAGATGTAGGACTCTTATTCCATTCAATGATCAGAAAAAATTAATTGCTAGTCTCACCATCCGTCTCTCACTAGGTTCACTTTGCAGCAATGCCAATAGATGATTGCAAACTGGTAGTTTGGGCAATCTGCTTGTTTCTGATATAACATTCCTCCTTGCTCTTCTCCACCTCTAAGCTATTTCTTCATTTGATAGTTCAAGTTCGGCATCATGCAAAAAATTCATCTTGACATCAGAAGTGATCCACAATCCCATTTCTCGAATAATATCATGCATCGTTACTCCTTACCGATTTTGTTTTTCTAGTAAGCATGCTGCCTGTAGTGTTCTGATAATTTCATATCCTTTGTTGCTTGCTTCCTCATATCTTCCACGCAATCCCAAAACCCCTTCTCCCCACCAAAACTCTATGAGTTCCTCATTGGCTATGTATGAATCTTCAGGAAAAGAGCAACAATGTAGGAACCAGTCATTGGCAATTGGAGTTGGTAGAGTATCATAGCTAAATTTTAAGCGCGAAAGCAAGTCTTTCTCTGCATACCTGCAGGGGATTTTCTAGGGGTGGATAGAGCTGACTTCCATTCTTCCACACTACACAAACCTGCCATAGCCTGGCCAATGACAACGAGCGCAAGCGGCAACCCTTTGCACTCATTGGCAATGTCTTTAGCAATTTCTACAATCCTGCAATCAAAATCATGAAGGGCTTCCCTCCCTGCAGATTTTTTGAACAATGCCCATGAATCATCCCACCCCAAGCATTCTATTTTGATTTCCTTGTGTGGCTTCATCTGCTGCACACCTTTTCTGATCTAAATAATCTGAAACAGTTATCCAAATAATGTGAAACCCATGAGCTAGGAAAAAGTATTGATAGATTTTTCTCATGAGTGTGGTTTTGCCTACTCCTCCCAGGCCATAAATGCCCACCCCTCCAACTCCTTCATTTCTAAGTAAATCACTTACCTGATTAAATGCTTGATCTAGCCCAAATGTTTTCATTCTAGACATTCTATGTCCCCTCCGTCGTTGTTGACACTCAACTAGCACCTTTTAATCCAAATCAGAAGACAGTGCAGCTGCAGATTCATCCAATTGCCCTGACCTAGAGGCTTTATTAGCTTGGTGCGCATTGTTGATGATATTGCTCAAACTGATGCCATGATCAGGCTGGCAATTTGACTTGTCAGATCTCTTACCTCTTTCAAATAACTTGAACACATTGATAAGAGGTTGAAGGCTGGGTTTTGGGTTTTCTTCAGAAATGCCACTCTAAAATGGAGAAACAGTATGACAAAGTAAAGATGAGGAGGAGGGGAAGAAGCAATAGTTAGAGGCCAAGGATGACTCTGAAGTGGATAAAAAGAGAAAAGCTAAATAAAAGGATCATAGGCAAGCACAAGCAAGAGAAAGTAAGAAATTAAAAGGGTAGATCAAGGTAGAGGCATAAAGCACAAACATCAGAGACTAAGCAAGTGAGCACTGTAATTGAAAACATAAATAGTAAGAAAAAATTGGAGATGCTACCATAAATTAGTAATTAAAAGATACAAGAGGAAGAATGAATTAGAATTTTTAGATATATATTGAATTAAAATGAAAAAAATGTCAAGTTAAAGATCAAAGATGTGAAGCTAGAGATGAGAGGAACAGATAACACGACCCACACAAAGGCTCATACACGTTAGGTTTGACATTTGAGTGTCTTTTGTTGAGAGTATTTTTTACAAACCCCTTCCAAATGAACCCTTCAAGTCTAAAAGTATGAGCCATCTATTGATGATTTTATACACGAGAGGATGGAGAAGTGAGACTTGATTATCTCTCTATTATTGGAGGGCGCATAATGAGATCATTTGGAAGGGGCTCTTAAAAAAAATTTCCATCCAAGTTTAGATTAATCTTTTTTTTCAAAGATGTCACCTTGAATTCGAAAATACTATCTATTATTCAAATACTAGGTAAGATGCCACATTATGCATATTTATGTTAGAGATGGGCTCTAATTTTAGAGATAAATTATAATTAAATAATGAGATAGGATATAATTATCTGATATTATAGGTTCAAAATATATTTTAATTTTAAAGTTAAATTCTAATTATATATTATGATAATTTGTTTTATTATTTGGTTGAATTGTTTACTTTTCATCGGAGCCAAAACTTTTAATTCCACTTCTATTAATAAAAGAGTAGATATGATAATTTATTTTTTGATTTTTGTTTTTAAAGCGATGAAAATTTTAAAAAAGCCATCATTTACAATAAAATGGGGTGTTCTAAGAATAGAAAAAAATGATAAATTAATATGGACCGTCTAATAAGATAGATGGCCAAAATTAAATATTACATTAGGGGTGTCTCATCGGGCGGTCAGAGTCAATTTTTGCTCAGTTCAAGCTCGGCTCATTTGATTTCGAGTTCAAGCCGACATAAAAAGTATTCAAGTCATTTTGAGTTTGAGTCGAGTTCGAGCTAGCTTGACTTTGTATTGATTAATCCTATTTTGTTAGTATAATTCTAATCTAAAATTTAATTTATAATTAAAATATCTTAAATTTGACATGATTATGTATAAAAGATCATTTAATCATGCATAAATTTATTTAAATTTGATATCATATAATGATATTTTATAATTTGATTATATTTTTTAAATAAATTTAAGATAAATATGGTCAAAAATTTTATTTCTTATATAAAGTATTGAGTTTTGACTTACAAGCCCAAACATGGTTTGTTTAATATCGAGTTAAGGTACGAGTCGAGTTTTTTCGAGTCGAGTGTTAAGCCAAATCGAGTTTAATCGAGCTTTGAACAACCCTGATTTCCGTTTTCAACCAAATCCACTTACCGTAAGTGTATGCTAATACATCTCCATATTTGAAAACATTCATCCTGCGTGTTGGGTGTAGGCCTTGGATAATCAAAAAATGAAATTGAATAACAAGGGAAGCTGCTCTCTACGAGCGCAACCTATAGAAACCATCACAACAATGAAAATTGTATTTGGTAAAAGCTTAGACTTGGAGATAGCAAAATTTATTCATCAAGTGGGTTTTTTCTATACTTGATTAGAGATTGTTCTCCATTAAACAATGTTGTGATCTGCATCATTGACTTGTTGGCATGATCCTAGAATTGCTTCTGAATTGTATTGGCTTTGTTTAATTTTCAGTAGCTCTGTCTAACAATTTTTTCCTTCCCTTGCACAATCAAAATCCTACTCTTCCAAGATCACCATGTTTAAATTGTTTGGAAGTAGTAAAAGATCAGTGATGTGAAAATTATAACGCAAGTGCACGTGCCGAATCAAGTAATAAAAGTGATAAGAAAGTATCGTCCCACGAGAAATTATTACTAACAATTTTCACTTACAAAAAATAATTTAATTAATTGTAATTAAATAGAAACGAATTCAAAGAGTGATTAAATTATGGATTATAACTAAACTAATCTAAAATGTAATATTTAAATCAAATATTAACTTCAAGACGACAAACCTAGGATTTTCAATGTCATCTAGTGCTCTATATGATTAAAGTTATAACTTCTATCTATGAATTGCACATTTGGATTATTAACCACGTGAATTAATTATTTATGACATCTTTTAGATTCAACATAAACTCATCACTCGCACACATCTCTTATATCTCTATGAAATTGTGTATGCAAAATGATACTTTAAGTTCTGTTGTTAAGCCCAAAATACAAAGTATATCTCTATCTCATATGTGAATCATTTAAAATAAATGAACAAAAGCTATTTTATTCACTGATAAATTTAATCTTTCTATATCTAGACAAGATCAAATCTCTATATCAATCAAAAGGTGATTAGGCTAATGATAACATTAATGAACAGAATAAAATAGATAATTCAACATCGCAATCACATAGATAAAAATTAATAACTTTTATTAATCCATGCACTAGGTATCATTGAAAATCCTAAAAAAGAATTTACTCCATAAAATATTTGATTAAACTCAAGAATTTCATATGTGATAAGAAAGACATCATTTAATTACAAAGAAACTAAATCAAAATAAGAAAAATCTTTTGGAGAGGCGTCTTCTTCTTCTGATCCAACTTCTTCGTTTTCCTTCTTGTCTTTCGTGTCGTCTCTTAACTGTCTAATCTTTTTCTAATGTTGTTCTTCCTTTAAAACCCTAATTAAGTTTATAAAAGATCCACCCAAATATTTCAAGTGGGGTTCACCAAGATCTCCATAAATATAAGAAAACTCAGGGTTTCTTCGCTAGTGCTCGAGCGCTCTAAATCCCAGCGCTCGGGCACTCATCTCCCGGTTATAAGATTTCCTTAACCAAAATGCCAGCGATCGAGCGCTCTGAATCCCAATGCTCAAGCGTTTTGCTCGCGATTATAAATTTCAAGTTACGCATTTTGGCCCGATTTCAGCCCAAATTGATTTCGGAACGTCTTCAAACTCTTATACCCTATTAGAACAACAATAATTAGTATTTTTTACACAAAAATCACAATGATTTCTTATTTTATTAATAATTTCTAATAAACTTTTCAACTAATAAAATTGAAATAAAAATCACTCGAAACATGACAAAAATCAACTTGAAATGCAAAGAATAATAACTTTTTTACAGAGTTATCAATCAGACAAGGCAGGCCAGCCTAATCATGGCATCAATTTGAGTGGCATTATCAACAATGCTTATCAAGTCATCAATGCAAGTGAGTGCACCTTCTTCTTCATCTTCTAATCATGGCCAATTCACATTTGAGTTAGGGCAGCTTCTACACCAATGGCGTAATGAACATCCGATCTCCCCGACGTCAACGATTGGCCTAGACCAAGCATTCGCTAAGGTAAGTGATTTCTTCATTGATGATGATGTTGGGTCTGTTGGTAATTGCGATAGAAAACAATTCATGTTGTTTGGATAACTGTTTCAAAGACAATTGATGTTGATAAGATCCAAAAATGTTTCACGAAAGAGATGCACTTAGTGTTTGATCCCGATGAAGTGCCTTATAATCGCGCCCAAGTGATTAGTAAGAAACTAGAGGCAGAAAATAGGAAGGTTGCTATGTTGTTGGATGACATTTGGGAAGTTCATAATCTTGAGGAGCTCTTTGGTCCTATTGAATTTGATTCTTCTATATTTAAAATAGTTTTTACTACTCGATCCAAGGAGGTGTGCAATCAGATGCAGCCTCATAAGTAGATCAAAATGCAATGTTTGGGGTGGGATGATTCGTGGACTTTATTTGAGAAATCTGTAGGTAAGAAGGCGCCTTATGAATTTGATTATACAATTATAGAATATGCTAAAGAAATTGCCAAGGAATGTAAGGGATTGCCTCTTGGAATTATTGTCATTGACAAAGCCACGACATGTAAGTATACTGATCTCAATTTCTTCATGATCCCAATTTCTCAAATGAACAAATAGATGAGAGAGGGGAACAGTGTATTGGATGGATACAGATTGCCCAAACAGCCAATTTGCAATCTACTGACATTGGTTTTAGCTTGTAGAGGGGTGAAGATATCCTGTGAATTCTTCAAATCAATGCGCAAAATTAGAGTCTTGGCCATTTATGTCAGTTTGATAGCACTCCATTCCCAGTTTGATAGCACTCCATCAGCATATCTGGGAGAAAATTTCAACATTGAAAAGTTTCTTTTGCGAAGATTTTTGGGATCTGACAAAGTTGGAGAAGTTGTATTTCTTTTCTAATATGAGTTTCTACTCTCTACAAGTGCTGAAAAATGACGAATTGGTCGATGTACTCTGTCGATTATGCGATCTCCGAGGCTTAGTACTGTCGGGTTTGCTCCACATTGAGAGACTTCCACTTGATAATCTTGTTGTAATGTCAGGAATTCTTTCACCGCTAACTTGGGAATGATTTCAACAAGAGGCATCATGCTTAGAAACCTACATACTCTTGTTATCCATCGATGCTTTGCAATGCAAAAGATAGAAGTAGCAAATCTCTGCCTTGAGGACCTGCGAACTCTGTGTGATTACTGGAAAGCAGGAGTGGATGATGAGTTTAGGTCCTTCCTCCTTTCTCATTTCGTCAATAGAGGCACAAAATCACACCCTATTGCTTATAACTATGGCTTCAATTCACTTTCCTTCTTTTCTTGATCATCTTCCACCAAACTCTAATTTTTTCTTTTATCTAAACCAGAATATTGATGTTAATGCTAGTAATTTTTCAAATTGAAGAGGCAGAGGGCAATCTTTAATTACTGTCCACTTGTTATAACAAGGTATTAAAATGATTTTAAACTTGGCTTTGTTTAGGTGTTTTGAATTGCAGCGAACTCTTTGCACTGGGTTTAGTCTGTGTTAGGCGCAAAATTTAACAAATATCATGATCACATGGTGTATCCTGAAATGTTACAGATGGAATGCGGGTGATGTGTTCGACGGAATGCCGGAGAGAGATTCGGTGTCATGGGTGGCGATGATCTTCGGGCTTGTCGCTGCCTCCGTCCACCGCGATGCAATGCGGTTGTTGGCAAAAACGATGGTGGGTTAATGCCGGCCTGCGGCCTTTATACTGGTCGCTGCCATTAGAGCTGGCATTGGAGTTAGGAATGTGCGTTATGGGGAACTATGCTCTTTATAAATACAATAATAATTGATGAGTTAAGAATTGGAGAACGCTACAAATAAGCCATTTATATCCTTGTATGTTATCCAGCGTAACCTTCCATGGACCACTTTGTTTGATGCATCTCCTGCAGTGTGGAAGGCGTCTTGGAATACCAAAAGCTGAGATTGGCGCAGTATGATATCACCTGGTCTGATGCTTGATAATGAGTTTGATCAATATGATCATCACTATGATTTCACCAACCTGTGCTATTTGTAAACTGTTATACTACCGCATATGTATCTACATTATTGTGCTTGCTGCATGTAATTAAAGAAGTAATACACATGCAAATCTCATTAGATCCCTGCTGTTTAAAACTATATATAAAAAATCCGACATGTGAAAAGACGAAAAATAAAAATCAAGCCTGCCAAACAATAACACGGATCAAGACCCTGAGCCCTAGATTGTCTCAAACAGGATGACACCCTGTTAAGCATTAAATTAGAAGAGAAGATATTGTTGATTCCATTAAAGAACAGTACGAGGAAAACTTATCCAAGTCTTTGCTTCTTTCAATTGCTCTCCACAGGCAAAAAGGTAGCATCAGTTAAGGATTAATGAGGAAAGAAAATCTCACCTTGGAAGATTGTTCAAAAAACTATGCTCCCCGACAACGACATTCACATTTGCAAAAACAAATTTGCAGTATTTTTTCTTTTGAAATACAACATGAAAAAATTGTCAATGAGAAAAGTTATGATGATCTTTTTGAAGCAAACAATAGAGACCTGCTAATCAGTTGAAGTAAAATGCCATCTGCAGACCTTTATTCTGAAATCCACACTTCTCATAAAATCCCATTTTCTCTGTATCACAATCCAAGATGAACTTATAACAACCAACTGATCTTGCATGGTCTGACAAAAACTGGATAATCTTCTTCCCTAAATACTTTCCCCGAAAATTGGAATCCACCACAACTTCAATGTGACCGACCTTTCCACAATTTCAGATGAACTTTCTCTCCACGAACACACTTCCAGTTGCTACAATTTGACCTGAACGATCCTCTTCAATCACACAAATTACATGGTCATCACCATAGGCACTCAGTTCATGAAATCTAGTAGAAAAGTCCTCATTTGAAATTGTATCACGCGCAGTAAGTTGACGATTAGAAATGATAAAAGTTATATCATACCAGCTACGATTGAACTTAGCAGTCAAATACACATAATGCCTGCTCGGTTTAAACAACATAACAATACTCTAACCAATCCACATTATCAGGTAACTCACAATTTGGAATAATAAAACCCACATAACACCAAGCTTGGATTCAATATGGCACTCAAAATCATAACACATCCAACCTTGTTTTAAACATGCCAATACCATGAACCTGTCATTGTATATAGGAATGGAAAATTTGGAATGAAAAAAGGCATAGCTTCGATTGAACATGGCAGTTCACGTTGGTATGGTTACTTAAGGTTTTTTTGCCTCCTTGTATGATGAAGCAATAAATAGAACAAAGTCTTCTCCAAGAAAGTTATATTTGTTACAGCAAAACCATCCTCATAAAAAGTCAATAACAACAGAGACAATATTTCAACAAAAACACCAATTTCGTGAAGAAATATGGATTGTTTGAAACAATTCTCAGAAGCACTAGCAACCAACTACAATAATTGATTCATTCTGACAATAAGCAGCCTCAAACCCAGCCTTTCGGAAGCAATAACAAAAGAAGAACATCAAATCCACAAAGAAACATGATTTAGTCAAAAACAATTTTCACAAACACAATCATTTCACCACAATTCCTGACAAAAATATCGGCAATGAGCAGTCCAGGTTCGATCTGTTCGTCATACACTGGATAAGATTTTGAAGTAGTAAAAGGAAAGAAAAACAAACTTTTTGTTTTGATGGTGAAGTGGTTCAGTGGTTTGTGTAGATTGCTTCGTTCCATCATCTTGAACTGATCAAAAGAGTGGATTTGAGGTTGCTCATTGATAAAATTTGTCAAGTACTTGATTATGCTTCTCAGAATGTTTCAAATAAACCGTGTTTCTTTCGCGAAATTGGTGTTTTTGTTTCAATGCAGGGCATAGAAATGTTGTCTCTGTTGTTGTTGATTATGTGAGAATGACTTTGAGGGTGCTTTTGCAGTTTTGCTTCTCAAAATTTTTTCAAGCTTTCTTGGGGATGACTCTTTCCTAAATGTTTTATTTATTGCTTCATCATAAAAGGAAAAAATTTAAGCTATGCCCGAGAAATGTTTAAAAACGGTTTTTATCCGACACCTATTGAAATCAATCAATTTCTCCAAGTCCGTGAATGATGCTAAGACGTTTTTTGAAGGGTGCATTAGTAAAGGATGTACGGTTAATGTGGTGAACTTTACAACATTGATTCATGGATTTTGTCGATGATGACATAGAATCTGCTCGCCCCATTTGTTGATGATATAGAGTCTGCTCTTCCTCAATTTGATGATATGTATCTGAGTAATAAGCATGCAGATGAAGTTACCTACACAACTATGATAGATGCATTAAGCAAGAATGGTAGGTTTGAAGAGGCAACAGAGCTCATTAACAGAATGCTTAAGAAGGGTCTATAACCTACTCCTGTTACATACAGGACAGTTATTCGTCATTACTGTGAAGGTAACAAAGTGGACGACTTGGTAATCTTGTTGGAAAAGGTGCGAGAACGAAAAGAATTTAGGACCACACACAATTTTACAATTGAGAAACTTTGCAAATTTGGTAAACTTGAGGAGGCTTACAAGCTATTGGGTAAAGTTTTGAGAAAATCTTCCAAAATAGATATGGATACATGTAATGTATTGATTGATAGCTGTTTAAGAAAAGACGTTCCCCTTCCTTCGTATAAAGCGGCTTGTCGTATGTTGATGAAAAATGTCATTCCTGATGTTAAATTATGTGCAAGTATCAGCAAAAAATTGACTTCTTATGGAAATCAAGTTGAAGCGCAGAGACTCACAATTAAGATTGTGGAGCGAGGACATATGGATACATTCTTGGTACTCTCTGCATTTTGTGGCTAGTGATAGGGGTTTATTGATAGAAAGACAAATGGAATTTTTTCTCGAAACATCATTCTTAAAGACATGAATTTTGCTTCATTAGTATGCTTATTAATATAGTTTTGTAGTGCGTTAGAACTGTCAATTAGAGAGATTTACTGTTCACAATTTTCCGCTTCTTTTATTTATGTTTATAGTGATGAAATATCTTCTTTATCGAGGTCAGGGTCCTTATGAATCTTATTGTTCAATATGATACTAGTAGTCCCTTGAAACCTTGACCATGACATACAATTGCATTTTTCTTTTTGCAGGTTTTAGTTTTGTAGTGTTAACATGTTTGGCTTACTTGGCTTGGTCCCTTGTACTTCTTTGATATCAGTACAGATAAAAACTCCTCCATTATTGTTGGTGATTTCAATAAACTGTTCATCGAGGTCTTTGACAACGAATTCAGAGGATTCGTACCAAATTTCATAGGATGTAACAACAACGAAGGCCTAGGGTATTTAGATTTGAGATCCAACCAAATGGGGAGTGGGGGCACGAATGATGACATGAGCCAATTCATTCATTCTCTTACCAGTTGCTCTCGTAACCTTTTGGTACTAGCCCTTGGCGGCAATCAAACAACCTAAGGGTACTACACTTGACTGGTAACAACATCACTAGAAAGATTCCACCAGCTTTGTGCAATATTACTCCATTGGAGGGACTCTACCTGGTAAACAACCAACTGGTGGGTGCAATTCCAGAATGTCTTGGCGATACTTTGAATCTTACCCAATTAGACCTCTCTTAAAACAAACTATTAGGAGGAGACATGGCATAGGAATTCACCCTCATAATGCCAGATGCGTGCAGATCCCCAAGCTCAAATTAAATGTATCTTTTCTCTCTCAAAGCTCAAATTAAATATGTCCTTTCTCTTTCAATGTTCAAATCAAATGTATCTTAGTTGTGCAACTCTCAACAATGTTAAGACTCCAAAAACTCAGACTCCACTTAATGAGTTCCCCAGTCACACTCAATTAATGACTGATCTTTAATGACAGATTTTATGATTGACTGATCTTTAGTGACACTCAATTAATGACAAATCTTTACTAAAATACTTTTTATTTTAATTTAACTAAATCAATATTTTAAAGTAATATAAATTATTTTACTTATCGATTTCAAATATCCAAAGAGCAACATATGCTAATGTCATATAAATCGAAAAATGGCATAAATGACTCCATCTCCTAAGTCGACTCCACTCTATCGTTGCATATTGAGTCGAGTTCGAGTTCTGAGTTTTTAGACTATAATTAAACTTAATCGTAATGTACGTAACAATAGTAAGGCTTGGTAGACTTAACTACCATATGACACCCAATATTCATAATTTGTATTCAAGTTTGGAAAGACTGTCTCTCCCATTCAAATCACTTCTAACCGAAAGCACCCTGTAATCACAAGCTTTGAAAGGCATGGAAGATTTTGTTTTGCAAGTACGGGAAGAGCATCAATAGGAAGTTTATCAATGTAGAGCTCAGCTAGTTTGCTCATATTTTTGAGTGCTGACAACAATTCGTTTTCACAATTAAAAGGCCAACTTGACATTCGTAAGGTTCGGAGGCCACATAATCGACCCAGACCACCAACTGAGTTAGTTGGACTGCCATGATTTTCCCCACAAAGAATGGCCAAATTCTCCAACATTGTCAGATCCCACAAATCGGTGGCATATTTATCTGGCTGGAGTTTTAAAATTCTCAGTCGACCCATCTTTGCAAAGGAAAACAGAAACCTTTCAACTAAGCGTCCAAGATTAGTGGTGTCTCCAAGCTTGACGACTTCTAGCTATTTTTGATCTGTAAATCCTATAGCCAATTCTTTTGGGCCTGTATTTAAGACTAGTTTTCTCAACTCAACCATTTGGCCAATTGTTGATGAACAATCTCTAAGACGATTGTTATCCAGCAGCCTTAACACCATTAGCTTCCTCAATAGTCCATCATTAAAAAAAAGGGTCTTGTAAGAATAACAAAAATGATAAATTAATATGGATCGTCTAATAAGATAGATGGCCAAAATTAAATATTGCATTAGGGGTGCTCATCGGGCGGTCGAGTCGAGTTTTGCTCCGTTCAAACCCGACTCGTTTGATTTCGAGTTTAAGCCGACCTAAACCATATTCGAGTTGAGTTTGAGTTCAAGTTAGCTTGATTTGTATTGATTAATATTATTATTTTCGTATAATTTAATCTAAAATTTAATTTATAATTAAAATATCTTAAATTTGACATAATTATGAATAAAAGATAATTTAATCATGCATAAATTTATTTAAATTTGATATCATGTAATGATAATTTTATAATTTGATTATATTTATTAAAGAAATTTAAGATAAATATGGTCAAAATTTTTATTTGAATTATTTTTATTTTTAGAATTGAATTTCACATGTAAAAAAGATTCAATTTTAAATTGGATTATTTTATGTAAATATTGTGTTTTTAAATAGGATATGGTTTTAATTTTGCTTTCTGTACTGAGTTAAAAATCAATATTTTAATTTGAATTTAAGAACCTAAATTTGAATTTTGATTTTTGAATTATTTGGAAATCTATAATTTTAATTAGTTATAGTAAAGTAGTTGATAAATAAATAGTTTGTATGTTGATTGATGAATATAGAATCTCAATAGTTAATCATTAGTTTACAATTAGTAATAAACCATTAATCAACCAATCAAAACAGGTTTTATGGATAAATAATCAGTAGTCAAATCATGCTTAGTGTTATGGGGGAGCGAGAAAGTCTTGCTCCTCTAGACACGTCGTTCATGAGTGGTTGGAAAATGAATCCAATTGACTTGAAGAAGACTCTGATCTTCTCTTATGTGCTCTTACAAATTATCATCACAATGCCCTGTTCATGCAATTGATACATATAAAGATGAAGCTTCTCCTTGTTTTGCGGTTGGAAAATTAATCCAATTGACTCGAAGAAGACTCTGATATTCTCTTCTGTGCTCTTATAAATTATCATCTCATTGTGTGCTCTGTTCACGCAACTCATACTCTGATAAGATGAAGCTTCTCCTTCCTCTTCAAATTATTCTCTTCTTCTTCTTTCTATCATCCAACTTTGCCATCTCACTCCCTTCAAATGCTACAGATCGGTTTGCCCTTCTTGCTATAAAAGAGCAAATCACCTCCGACCCATTTGGAGCCCTGGCATCCTGGAACCATTCCCTGCATTTCTGCGATTGGAAGGGAGTCTCGTGCGGTCGTCGACACCGGCGTGTCACTGGGTTGGACTTGTTCGGGTCCTTCTATTTGAGTGGGACACTCTCGCCTTATATTGGTAATCTGAGCTTTCTTAGATACATCAACCTTCAAATGAACAACCTACAAGGAGCGATCCCAAGCGAGATTGGTCATCTATATCGGCTGCGTAGATTGGACCTACACTCGAATTCATTTAGTGGAGAGATCCCTCTCAATCTAACAAATTGTCTTTCTCTTGAAGAAATGCATTTGGGCTTTAACAACATAAGAGGGAAAATCCCAAATCAGTTGGGTTCCTTGTCGAGGCTCAAGAGACTCTATCTCCATGTTAACCAACTCACAGGAAGCATTCCTTCGTCACTTGGAAACCTCTCTGCTCTTACTTCTCTTTATTTAGGTTCTAACAATCTTAATGGCACCATTCCAGATTCAATTTACAATCTTTCTGAGATCACAGAATTTGGAATACAGAATAACAAGCTGTCAGGGAAGCTTCCAACAAATCTTGGCATGGAGCTGCTCCCTAATCTGAAATATTTTTATGGAGGTTCAAATAAACTAGGAGGCCACATCCCAGTTTCTCTCGCTAATGCGTCCAACCTTGAATGACCTTTCATTGTCCCACAACGAATTCAGAGGATTCGGACCACATTTCATGGGATGTAACAACAAGTGGGGCCTACGGTATTTAGATTTGAGATACAACCAACTGGGGAATGGGGGGACGAATGATGACATAAGCCAATTCATTCAATCTCTTGCTGGTACAGTGTAGGTTTTCTTATTCCAAATGGTCAGTTCCCTGATAAAACGGATTGGTTTTAGGGTATTGTTATGTTTAAACCCAGCAGGCATTATTTTTTTTACTGCTATGTTCAATCGAAGCTGGTTTGATGTTGCTTTTCTTATTCCTGTTGTCAATTTTTTTAAAAAATAAATGGGCTAGTGATATAATTATGTTTAAATTAAGCAAGTATAATATGATATTCTTTATCCAAACTATCCATTCAACATTTAAATGAACAGGTTGACAGTTTTGTTGTACATTTTTGGAGCAAGGTATATCTTCTGATTTGCCCTTCAAAGGTTGTTCTCCCGATAAGGTTAGCTAGTACACAGTGATGAGTTTCCTTTGCAGGGAGAAGAGGGTTAGCGAGGTGAGGGACATATTGCAGACAACGGCGAAGGACCACAATTTGTTGCCAGATCAAGTGGCTTGTCGTATGTTGATGAGAAATGTCATTCCTGATGTTAAATTATGTGCAAAATGTCATTCCTGATGTTAAATTATGTCCAAGTGTCAGCAAAAAATTGACTTCTCATGGAAATCAAGTTGAAGCGCAGAGACTCACAATTAAGATTGCGGAGCGAGGACATATGGATACATTCTTGGTACTCTCTGCATTTTGTGGCTAGTGATAGGGGTTTATTGATAGAAAGACAAATGGAATTTTTTCTCGAAACATCATTCTTAAAGACATGAATTTTGCTTCATTAGTATGCTTATTAATATAGTTTTGTAGTGCGTTAGAACTGTCAATTAGAGAGATTTATTGTTCACAATTTTCCGCTTCTTTTATTTATGTTCATAGTGATGAAATATCTTCTTTATCGAGGTCAGGGTCCTTATGAATCTTATTGTTCAATATGATACTAGTAGTCCCTTGAAACCTTGACCATGACATACAATTGCATTTTTCTTTTTGCAGGTTTTAGTTTTGTAGTGTTAACATGTTTGGCTTACTTGGCTTGGTCCCTTGTACTTCTTTGATATCATTACAGATAAAAACTCCTCAATTATTGTTGGTGATTTCAATAAACTGTTCATCGAGGTCTTTGACAATGAATTCAGAGGATTCGTACCAAATTTCATAGGATGTAACAACAACGAAGGCCTAGGGTATTTAGATTTGAGATCCAACCAAATGGGGAGTGGGGGCACGAATGATGACATGAGCCAATTCATTCATTCTCTTGCCAGTTGCTCTTGTAACCTTTTGGTACTAGCCCTTGGCGGCAATCAAACAACCTAAGTGTACTACACTTGACTGGTAACAACATCACTAGAAAGATTCCACCAGCTTTGTGCAATATTACTCCATTGGAGGGACTCTACCTGGTAAACAACCAACTGGTGGGTGCAATTCCAGAATGTCTTGGCGATACTTTGAATCTTACCCAATTAGACCTCTCTCAAAACAAGCTATGCTATTAGGAGGAGACATGGCATAGGAATTCACCCTCATAATGCCAGATGCGTGCAGATCCCCAAGCTCAAATTAAATGTATCTTTTCTCTCTCAAAGCTCAAATTAAATATGTCCTTTCTCTTTCAATGTTCAAATCAAATGTATCTTAGTTGTGCAACTCTCGACAATGTTAAGACTCCAAAAACTCAGACTCCACTTAATGAGTTCCCCAGTCACACTCAATTAATGACTGATCTTTAATGACAGATTTTATGATTGACTGATCATTAGTGACACTCAATTAATGACAGATCTTTACTAAAATACCTTTTATTTTAATTTAACTAAATCAATATTTTAAAGTAATATAAATTATTTTACTTATCGATTTCAAATATCCAAAGAGAAACATATGCTAATGTCATATAAACCGAAAAAATGGCATAAATGACTCCATCTCCTAGTCGACTCCACTCTATCGTTGCATATTGAATCGAGTTCGAATTCTAAGTTTTTAGACTATAATTAAACTTAATCGTAACGTACGTAACAATAGTAAGACTTGGTAGACTTAACTACCATATGACACCCAATATTCATAATTTGTATTCAAGTTTGGAAAGACTGTCTCTCCCATTCGAATCACTTCTAACCGAAAGAACCCTGTAATCACAAGCTTTGAAAGGCATTGAAGATTTGGCTTTGCAAGTACGGGAAGAGCATCAATAGGAAGTTTATCAATGTAGAGCTCAGCTAGTTTGCTCATATTTTGGAGTGTTGACAGCAATTCGTTTTCACAATTAAAAGGCCAACTTGACATTCGTAAGGTTCGGAGGCCACATAATCGACCCAGACCACCAACTGAGTTAGTTGGACTGCCATGATTTTCCGCACAAAGAATTGCCCAATTCTCCAACATTGTCAGATCCCACAAAATTCTCAGTCGACCCATCTTTGCAAAGGAAAACAGAAACCTTTCAACTAAGCGTCCAAGATTTGTGGTGTCTCCAAGCTTGACGACTTCTACCTATTTTAGATCTGTAAATCCTATAGGCAATTCTTTTGGGCCTGTATTTAAGACTAGTTTTCTCAACTCAACCATTTGGCCAATTGTTGATGGACAATCTCTAAGACGATTGTTATCCGGCAGCCTTCACACCATTAGCTTCCTCAATAGTCCTATCTCTTCTGGCAGTCTTATTAAATTTGATCTAGATATATATAGATATCTCAAATCCATTAGTGAGCCAATTGCAACCGGGATGTCATGAAATTTAACCCCATCAAGATGTAGGACTCTTATTCCATTCAATGATCAGAAAAAATTAATTGGTAGTCTCACCATCCGTCTCCCACTAGGTTCACTTTGCAGCAATGCCAATAGATGATTGCAAACTGGTAGTTTGGGAAATCTGCTTGTTTCTGATATAAAAGTCCTCTTTGCTGTTCTCCACCTCTCAGCTATTTCTTCATTTGATAGTTCGAGTTCGGCAACGTGCAAAAAATTCAACTTGACATCAGTAGTGATCCACAATCCCATTTCCCCAATAATATCATGCATCGTTACTCCTGACCGATTTTGTTTTTCTAGTAAGCATGCTGCCTGTAGTGTTCTGATAATTTCATATCCTCTGTTCCTTGCTTCCTCATAGCTTCCATGCAATCCCAAAACCCCTTCTCCCCTCCAAAACTCAATGAGTTCCTCATTGGCTATGTATGAATCTTCAGGAAAAGAGCAACAATGTAGGAAGCGGTCATTGGCAATTGGATTTGGTAGACTATCATAGCTAAATTTTAAGCGCGAAAACAAGTCCTTCTCTGCATACTCTGCAGGGGATTTTCTAAGGGTGGATAGAGCTGACTTCCATTCTTCCACACTACACAAACCTGCCATAGCCCGGCCAATGACAATGAGCGCAAGCTGCAACCCTTTGCACTCCTTGGCAATGTCTTTAGCAATTTCTACAATCCTACAATCAAAATCATGAAGGGCTTCCCTCCCTACAGATTTTTTGAACAATGCCCATGAATCATCCTACCCCAAGCATTCCATTTTGATTTCCTTGTGTGGCTTCATTTGCTGCACACCTTTTCTGATCTAAGTAATCCGACCCATGAGCTAGGAAAAAGTCTTGACGGATCTTTCTGATGAGTGTGGTTTTGCCTACTCCTCCCATGCCATAAATGCCCACCCCTCCAACTCCATTTCTAAGTCTGATTAAATGCTTGATCTTGCCCAAATGTTTCCATTCTTGACATTCTATGTCCCCTCCGTGTTGTTGAGACTCAACTAGCACCTTGAAATCCAAATCAGAAGACAGTGCAGCTGCTGATTCATCCAATAGCCCTGACCTAGGGGGCTTTATTGGCTTGGTGAGCATTGTTGATGATATTGCTCAAACTGATGCCATGATCAGGCTGGTAATTTGCCTTGTCAGATCTCTTACCTCTTTCAACTAACTTGAACACATTGATAAGAGATTGAAGGCTGGGTTTTGGGTTTTATTTAGAAATGCCACTCTAAAATGGAGAAACAGTATGACAAAGTAAAGATGAGGAGGAGGGGGAGAAGCAATAGTTAGAGGCCAAGGATGACTCTGAAGTGGATAAAAAATGAAAAGCTAAAGAGAAGGATCATCACACAAGGCAAGCACAAGCAAGAGAAAGTAAGAAATTAAAAAGGGTAGATCAAGGTAGAGGCATAAAGCACAAACATCAGAGACTAAGCAAGTGAGCACTGTAATTGATAACATATATAGTAAGAAAAGATTGGGGAAGCTACCAGAAATTAGTAATTAAAAGATACAAGAGGAAGAATGAATTAGAATCTTTAGATATATATTGAAATAAAATGTAAAAAAAATGTCAAGTTAAAGATCAAGATATGAACTATAAATGGGAGGAAAGATAACACGACTCATACACGTTAGGTTTGAGTTTTGAGTGTTTTTTGTGGAGAGTATTTTTTTCAAGCCCCCTCCAAATGAACCCTCAAGTCTAAAAGTAGGAGCCATCTTTTGATGATTTTATACACGTGAGGGCACGTCATGAGATCAGTTGGAAGGGGCTATTAAAAAAATTTTCCATCTATGTTTAGATTAACATTTTTTTAAAAAAATGTCACCTTGATTCTGAAAATACTATCTATTATTCAAATACTAGGTAAGATTCCAGGTTGTGCATGTTTATGTTAGAGATAGGCTCAAATTTTAGAGCTAAAATATAATTAAATACTGAGATAGGCTAAAATTATATGATATTATAGATTCAAAATATATTTTAATTTTAAAGTTGAATTCTAATTATACGAAGGTTTTTACTTTCATTGGAGCCAAAACTTTTAATTCCACTTCTATCAACATAAGAGTATATATGATAATTTATTTATTGTTTGGATTTTTTTGAAACGATGATAATTTAAAAGAAGAATCATTTACAAAAAAAGGGGTGTTGTAAGAATTACAAAAACTTGATAAATTAATATGGACCATCTAATAAGATAGATGACCAAAATTAAATATTGCATTAGGGTTGCTCATTGAGCGGTCGAGTCAAGTTTTGCAGAGTCCAAGTCGGATTGTTTGATTTCGAGTTCAAGCGGACATAAAAAATTCGAGTCATTTTGAGTTTAAGTCAAGTTCGAATTAGCTTGATTTGTATTAATTAATACTATTTTTTCGTATAATTCAATCTAAAATTTAATTTATAATTAAAATATAAGTTTGACATAATTATGCATAAAAGATAATTTAATCATGCATAAATTTATTTAAATTTGATATCGTATAATAATATTTTATAATTTGATTATATATATTAAATAAATTTAAGATAAATATGGTCAAAAAAATTTATTTGAATTATTTTTACTTTTAGAATTGAATTTCACTTGTAAAACAGATTCAATTTTAAATTGGATTATTTTATCTAAATATTGTGTTTTTAAATAGGATATGTTTTAATTTTTCTTTCTGCACTGAGTTAAACATCAATATTTTAATTTTATTAGTTTACAATTAGTAATAAACTATTAAGTAAACTATTAATTTTATTAGTTTACTAATTAGTTGATAAATAAATAGTTTGTATATTGATTGATGAATATAGAATCTCAATAGTTAATTATTAGTTTACAATTAGTAATAAACTATTAATCAACCAATCGAAACAGGTTTATGGAAAAATAATCGGTAGTCAAATCATGCTCCGTGTTTTGGGGGGAGCGAGAAAGTCAGGCTTCTTTAGACACGTCGTTCACAAGTGGTTGGAAAATTAATCCAATTGACTATTTTTGACCGGTTCAAACTCAGCTCATTTGATTTTGAGTTCAAGCCGAACTAAAAAATATTTGTGTCGATTTGAGTTTAAGTTGAGTTTGAACTAGTTTGATTTCTATTGATTAATACTATTTTTTCGTACAATTTAATCTAAAATTTAATTTATAATTAAAATATCTTAAGTTTGACATAGTTATGCATAAAAGATAATTTAATCATACATGAATTTAATTAAATTTGATATCATGTAATGATAATTTTTAATTTGATTGTATTTACTAAAGAAATTTAAGATAGATATGGTCAAAAATTTTATTTGATTTATTTTTATTTTTAGAATTGAATTTCACTTGTAAAAAAGATTCAATTTTAAATTCGATTTTTTAATGTAAATATTGTGTTTTTAAATAGGATATGGTTTTAATTTTGCTTTCTGTACTGAGTTAAACATCAATATTTTAATTTGAATTTAAGTATATAAATTTGAATTTTGAATTTTGAATTTTTTGAAATCTTTAATTTTAATTAGTTGTAGTAAAGTAGTTGATAAATAAATAGTTTGTATGTTGATTGATGAATATAGAATCTCAATAGTTAATCATTAGTTTACAATTAGTAATAAACCATTAATCAACCAATCAAAATAGTTTTATGGATAAATAATCGGTAGTCAAATCATGCTTAGTGTTAAGGGGGAGGGAGAAAGTCTTGCTCCTCTAGACACGTCGTTCATGAGTGGTTGGAAAATGAATCCAATTGACTTGAAGAAGACTCTGATCTTTCTATGTGCTCTATAAATTATCATCGCAATGCCCTGTCATGCAATTGATACATATAAAGATGAAGCTCTCTGTATTGCGGTTGGAAAATTAATCCAATTGACTCGAAGAAGACTCTGATATTCTCTTCTGTGCTCTTATAAATTATCATCTCATCGTGTGCTCTGTTCACGCAACTCATACTCTGATAAGATGAAGCTTCTCCTTCCCCTTCAAATTATTCTCTTCTTCTTCTTTCTATCATCCAACTTCGCCATCTCACTCCCTTCAAATGCTACAGATCGGTTTGCCCTTCTTGCTATAAAACAGCAAATCACCTCCGACCCATTTGAATTCAGAGGATTCGTACCAAATTTCATGGGATGTAACAACGAGTGGGGCCTACGGAGTTTAGATTTGAGATCCAACCGACTGGGGAGTGGGGGCACGAATGATGACATGAGCCAATTCATTCATTCTCTTGCCAATTGCTCAGTCGGTAACCTTAAATCACTAGCCCTTGGTGACAATCAACTCTCAGGAGGCATTCCTGATGAAATTGGGAAACTTAACAACCTTCATTGTACTACACTTGACTGGTAACAAAATTGCTGGAAAGATTCCACCAGCTTTGTGCAATATTGCTCCATTGAAGGGACTCTACCTGGGAAACAACCAACTGGTGGGTACAATTCCAGAATGTCTTGGCGATACTTTGAATCTTACCCAATTAGACCTCTCTCAAAACAAGCTATGCTATTAGGAGGAGACGTGGCATAGGAATTCGCCGTCATAATGCCAGATGCGTGCAGATCCCCAAGCTTGGCGTATTTTGTGTACACATATATATTGTTATTGTATATATATTAAATGTATCTTTTCTGTGTTAAAGTACAAATTAAATTTTGGGTATTAACACCACACATTCTATCGAATGCATTTTATTTACGAACTAGTTTTGCTTGATTAGGCCTCTATCAACTTCTAAGTATGACCAATGAATGGAATTAGGAATAGGACAGCCTACTAGCAAGGAAGCAAATTCTGTAAATAGCTCCCTCTCTTTGAGGATGATAGTCAGTAATTAAAACTTGCGATTTTTTTAACTAATTTTCAAGGTTTCAACATTTTTTTGACGATATTTTTTATTAGTCATTCTTGGGTAGCCTTTGTATCTCCATGGAAAACTCCCTTTCCGGAGATTTGGTTCTACTTGAGCAATGATCACCTAGAAAAATATGCACAAAGAATTACGGTTGTGTGTGAAAACTCCATCTCCTTTCACAATTCACATGGCATATAAAACATATATGATTGTTCATTGAGATTCATTGGTCTATGGAGAACAATTCCAAATCATGTCATGTCATACATAGTGAAGGCCATATCACATAAATAATATTGTAAGAAAACTTAATTTTAACATGCCTCAAAAAAAAAAAACTTGGTCCTATCATGCTAACTTGGTGTTGTGACTATGTCAAGAATTAAAACCTAAAAATAAAATTAAAATTAAAAAACACATACCATGCTGTCATTATTATGAAACAGCTTCAACGCATATACTGGAACTTACTCATCCCTTAACTCCTTTCCCACCCCTTCATATATACCTTCTTTGTCACCATACTCTGCAGACTCCATTCCATGGTTATGTGAAGATTAAAGCTTCTTCTGACCACAAAATGGTCACTAGGGTCAGCTTTCGAAGTGCTGTTTTCCTGCTTGATATGAAGTGGTGAACAGTGAAGCTCACTGGGTTTCTTTGTTATGATCATGACATCAATCTTTGGCAGGGCAATTTGCATCCTTTGGCAATGCATGGATTAATTGAAGCTTTTGGGTTACTATTATACTATTCTTCTTGTGTAATGTGACTCAAGTGATATCACCTTTGATTCCATTTCTATGTATATTCATCATGTATATGATCCTTCTTCTGGCTGGTTATTACATTTATGTTTCTGTTGATGTTCTTTTGGTGTTTGCTTAATTGGTCAAGTCTGAAGGGTTTTTGTAGGATGCAGAGACACAGATGGCTATTAAAATGTCTTCTAAAAATATTTCAGCTTCTAATCTCTCCGCATCTATAGATTTATTCTCAATTCAGTTGGCTGCCCTTGTTTTCTCTATTTCTAATTTAGTTGTTTGATTCATGTGGTTGGTAGAATTTCATCAGTAAATGGTTGATGACCATTACTTTGGTGAATCCATTCATCCCAAGTTGTTCTGAAGGTGCATTTAATGGCTATGTGTTTCTTTGTTGTTCTTCATGGAGTATTTATCTTGCAAAGCTGGTGCGGAATCACCGCGTTTACAACACCAGTCCGTGTGCCTGCTTCTGTGTACATATTTTTTTTTCTTGAAAAGCTTTATTCCACAACTAATTATTCACAAGTCCATTGGGTCCATTTTCCAACCAATGTAAGGCATTACAAAGGGCAAGACTTTCTCTCTTCTGATGTGGCTTCTATTCTTTATCCATAAACTATTTTGATTGGTTGATTAATGGTTTATTACTAATTGTAAACTAATGATTAACTATTGAGATTCTATATTCATCAATCAACATACAAACTATTTATTTATCAACTACTTTACTACAACTAATTAAAATTAAAGATTTCAAAAAAATTCAAAATTCAAAATTCAAATTTATATACTTAAATTCAAATTAAAATATTGATGTTTAACTCAGTACAGAAAGCAAAATTAAAACCATATCCTATTTAAAAACACAATATTTACATTAAAAAATCGAATTTAAAATTGAATCTTTTTTACAAGTGAAATTCAATTCTAAAAATAAAAATAAATCAAATAAAATTTTTGACCATATCTATCTTAAATTTCTTTAGTAAATACAATCAAATTAAAAATTATCATTACATGATATCAAATTTAATTAAATTCATGTATGATTAAATTATCTTTTATGCATAACTATGTCAAACTTAATATATTTTAATTATAAATTAAATTTTAGATTAAATTGTATGAAAAAATAGTATTAATCAATAGAAATCAAACTAGTTCAAACTCAACTTAAACTCAAATCGACACAAATATTTTTTAGTTCGGCTTGAACTCGAAATCAAATGAGCTGAGTTTGAACCGGTCAAAAATAGTCAATTGGATTAATTTTCCAACCACTTATGAACGACGTGTCTAAAGAAGCCTGACTTTCTCGCTCCCCCCAAAACACGGAGCATGATTTGACTACCGATTATTTTTCCATAAACCTGTTTTGATTGGTTGATTAATAGTTTATTACTAATTGTAAACTAATAATTAACTATTGAGATTCTATATTCATCAATCAATATACAAACTATTTATTTATCAACTAATTAGTAAACTAATAAAATTAATAGTTTACTTAATAGTTTATTACTAATTGTAAACTAATAAAATTAAAATATTGATGTTTAACTCAGTGCAGAAAGAAAAATTAAAACATATCCTATTTAAAAACACAATATTTAGATAAAATAATCCAATTTAAAATTGAATCTGTTTTACAAGTGAAATTCAATTCTAAAAGTAAAAATAATTCAAATAAATTTTTTGACCATATTTATCTTAAATTTATTTAATATATATAATCAAATTATAAAATATTATTATATGATATCAAATTTAAATAAATTTATGCATGATTAAATTATCTTTTATGCATAATTATGTCAAACTTATATTTTAATTATAAATTAAATTTTAGATTGAATTATACGAAAAAATAGTATTAATTAATACAAATCAAGCTAATTCGAACTTGACTTAAACTCAAAATGACTCGAATTTTTTTATGTCCGCTTGAACTCGAAATCAAACAATCCGACTTGGACTCTGCAAAACTTGACTCGACCGCTCAATGAGCAACCCTAATGCAATATTTAATTTTGGTCATCTATCTTATTAGATGGTCCATATTAATTTATCAAGTTTTTGTAATTCTTACAACACCCCTTTTTTTTGTAAATGATTCTTCTTTTAAATTATCATCGTTTCAAAAAAAATCCAAACAATAAATAAATTATCATATATACTCTTATGTTGATAGAAGTGGAATTAAAAGTTTTGGCTCCAATGAAAGTAAAAACCTTCGTATAATTAGAATTCAACTTTAAAATTAAAATATATTTTGAATCTATAATATCATATAATTTTAGCCTATCTCAGTATTTAATTATATTTTAGCTCTAAAATTTGAGCCTATCTCTAACATAAACATGCACAACCTGGAATCTTACCTAGTATTTGAATAATAGATAGTATTTTCAGAATCAAGGTGACATTTTTTAAAAAAAATGTTAATCTAAACATAGATGGAAAATTTTTTTAATAGCCCCTTCCAACTGATCTCATGACGTGCCCTCACGTGTATAAAATCATCAAAAGATGGCTCCTACTTTTAGACTTGAGGGTTCATTTGGAGGGGCTTGAAAAAAATACTCTCCACAAAAAACACTCAAAACTCAAACCTAACGTGTATGAGTCGTGTTATCTTTCCTCCCATTTATAGTTCATATCTTGATCTTTAACTTGACATTTTTTTTTTACATTTTATTTCAATATATATCTAAAGATTCTAATTCATTCTTCCTCTTGTATCTTTTAATTACTAATTTCAGGTAGCTTCCCCAATCTTTTCTTACTATATATGTTATCAATTACAGTGCTCACTTGCTTAGTCTCTGATGTTTGTGCTTTATGCCTCTACCTTGATCTACCCTTTTTAATTTCTTACTTTCTCTTGCTTGTGCTTGCCTTGTGTGATGATCCTTCTCTTTAGCTTTTCATTTTTTATCCACTTCAGAGTCATCCTTGGCCTCTAACTATTGCTTCTCCCCCTCCTCCTCATCTTTACTTTGTCATACTGTTTCTCCATTTTAGAGTGGCATTTCTAAATAAAACCCAAAACCCAGCCTTCAATCTCTTATCAATGTGTTCAAGTTAGTTGAAAGAGGTAAGAGATCTGACAAGGCAAATTACCAGCCTGATCATGGCATCAGTTTGAGCAATATCATCAACAATGCTCACCAAGCCAATAAAGCCCCCTAGGTCAGGGCTATTGGATGAATCAGCAGCTGCACTGTCTTCTGATTTGGATTTCAAGGTGCTAGTTGAGTCTCAACAACACGGAGGGGACATAGAATGTCAAGAATGGAAACATTTGGGCAAGATCAAGCATTTAATCAGACTTAGAAATGGAGTTGGAGGGGTGGGCATTTATGGCATGGGAGGAGTAGGCAAAACCACACTCATCAGAAAGATCCGTCAAGACTTTTTCCTAGCTCATGGGTCGGATTACTTAGATCAGAAAAGGTGTGCAGCAAATGAAGCCACACAAGGAAATCAAAATGGAATGCTTGGGGTAGGATGATTCATGGGCATTGTTCAAAAAATCTGTAGGGAGGGAAGCCCTTCATGATTTTGATTGTAGGATTGTAGAAATTGCTAAAGACATTGCCAAGGAGTGCAAAGGGTTGCAGCTTGCGCTCATTGTCATTGGCCGGGCTATGGCAGGTTTGTGTAGTGTGGAAGAATGGAAGTCAGCTCTATCCACCCTTAGAAAATCCCCTGCAGAGTATGCAGAGAAGGACTTGTTTTCGCGCTTAAAATTTAGCTATGATAGTCTACCAAATCCAATTGCCAATGACCGCTTCCTACATTGTTGCTCTTTTCCTGAAGATTCATACATAGCCAATGAGGAACTCATTGAGTTTTGGAGGGGAGAAGGGGTTTTGGGATTGCATGGAAGCTATGAGGAAGCAAGGAACAGAGGATATGAAATTATCAGAACACTACAGGCAGCATGCTTACTAGAAAAACAAAATCGGTCAGGAGTAACGATGCATGATATTATTGGGGAAATGGGATTGTGGATCACTACTGATGTCAAGTTGAATTTTTTGCACGTTGCCGAACTCGAACTATCAAATGAAGAAATAGCTGAGAGGTGGAGAACAGCAAAGAGGACTTTTATATCAGAAACAAGCAGATTTCCCAAACTACCAGTTTGCAATCATCTATTGGCATTGCTGCAAAGTGAACCTAGTGGGAGACGGATGGTGAGACTACCAATTAATTTTTTCTGATCATTGAATGGAATAAGAGTCCTACATCTTGATGGGGTTAAATTTCATGACATCCCGGTTGCAATTGGCTCACTAATGGATTTGAGATATCTATATATATCTAGATCAAATTT
>JAURVB010004230.1:0-17097 GCA_033002965.1 Piper betle
TGGATCCGCACGAGTTAGGTTCGCGTTAGCCGACCTAACCGGGGCCTGTAACATGCCGGTTTGGTTCACGAGTGTGAACCAGATTTGGGGTGTTACACGTCGTCTCACTTCAAGTCTTGAAAAATTGGACCGAACCAACCCCTTGGCTAGTGCTTTATTATTATTATTTTTGTTTGTAATATGATGCATGGTTGTATAAATTGGAATCGGAATCAGTCTAAATCAGACAGGAATCGGTTCAGTTGAATCGGTCTGAATAGGTCCAAATCGGTCATATATAATATTTGATAACTCATAAAATAAATATATAAAAATTAGATATTGATGTCATTTTAATATTATTGTGTGTATTATATTTTATAATATTTTTTAAGATTTTTTTGAATTATTTAGAGTTAGTTATTATTTTTGACTCGAGTCAGACACGAGTCAAGTTTTAATTACGAGAATGCCACTGAGTGGTATTTCCTTCCCTCGCCTTCTCTCTCCCGCATCCGCCCTCCTTCCCCCGCCGCCGCACCCCCTCCCCCAGTCCCTCCCCTGCCCTCGCCCGCCCCGCCCCGCCCTCTGCCCGCCTCCCCCCGCCAGCCCTGCCAGCCTCGCCCTACGCCCGTCGCGCCCCGCCCCCCTCTCCCCAGATCCACCCCACCCTCGCCCGCCCCACCCCGCCCCGCCTCTCGCCAACCGCGCCTTGCCTCCCCCTGCCAGCCCTGCCCTGTCCCTCCCCGCCGTCACCGCCCCACCCCGCTGCGCCCCGCCCCCTGCGCCCGGAATCGGCCGATTTGGGCGATTCGAATCGGCTCGAATCGGTCAGAATTGGCTCGAATCGGTCAGAATTGGCTCGAATCGGCCGATTCACGGACCGATTCGAGGAAAACCGATTCAATAGGTTTTTTGAATTGGTTTTCCTCCCATCTGAGGAATCGCCGATTTATGCAACCAGGATATGATGCATTGGCACCTACAGTGTAGACAATGAAATTAAAGGTAAATTATGGGATTGATGTATGGTTATGTATTAACCAATAAATAAATACTCATAACATATATTATGCTTAATTGTTGAAGTTTTATCATAGTTTATGTTCCTATGCGAGGCATACGTTGGGTTTTATGTGTCACCGTTTCTCGTGTTTCTTTTTCTTTCTAGAAAATTAATAACTGCCCACTTTACCTTTTTTTTTTTTGTAAACAAATATAAAAAGCCTACCCATATCATGTTGACCTTGACAAATGTTAAACAAAAGAATTTTATACACATGAGATACAGTTCATATATAACTTATATAAACTTGTATTTTTTATTTAAAATAATTGATTAGATTTTACTTATTTAAAATTTAAATAAATAAATAAATAAGAATAAATAATAGAAATAATTATAAAATTTTAACTCATTTATTTATTTTTATCAAAGTAATTATAATAAAAACTAATTTTAAAATATTTATTAATTGATTTTTCTTTAAAAATTTTAAAATAAATTGTCATGATGTAAAAAAATTATTAATTTTTTACTTATATATTTTATTCTTAGTACGTATAAATATTATTTTGTAATACTTATTAAAAACATTCTAAATTAAATGTATAAGCTATGGCCAATATAATAAAAATAATAAAAAGGAAAATTAGTAACCCTCCTCCCCCTTCCCCACTCCATTGATCTCGTCATCTCTCCTTCCTCTCACCGGATCTTCCCCGTCGACGGCGAAAGGCTCTACCTTTACGTTCTCCGGTGAGGTCCTTCTCGGCGAGGCCGACGAGATTTTCACGGCAGGCAAGCTTTACTCCCCTTCTCCTTCCCCTTCCCCTCCGTTTGGTTCCCATATCGCCGGCGGCTGTAAATCGTCGCCGGCTTGCCGGTGACGCATCGCCGATATACGAGGATTGCTTGCGGGTAGAAGTCAGTCGCCGACTTGTCTCTCGACATTGCAAACCGTGGGCGATTCATGTGCGTGGCGGTGTTTATTCGGATCTGGCGAGGTATCAGTTTGGTAGGTTTGATCATTGATGCGAACTGAGTTTGGGAGAGGATGAAGGCAGGCGGTGCTGCTAAGCTGATTGTGGATGCGCTGCTTCAACGGTTCCTTCCTCTTGCTAGGAGAAGGATTGAAACTGCTCAAGCTCAGGTGATACCTGCAATTTCTCAACTTTTTTTTTTAGCTTTTATTCTCTATATACGTATGATTGAGAGAAAAATTGATAGAAAAGGAACAATGTTCATACCCTTGTCAAGTTCACGTATTATTATCACTCACTATGCAAATAGCTGACTCATTTATAATTGCTTGAAATAAGATTTGTTTTTGAAATGCATTTCATATTCTTGTCAACTTGACATATTATTATCACTCACTATGTAAATAGCTGTTTCATTTTTTAGTTTCTTGAAATGAGATTTATTTTAGGGAGGCATTTCATACTCTTGTCAAGTTGACATATTATTATCACTCACTATGTAAATAGCTGTTTCATTTTTAGTTGCTTGAAAGTAGGTTTATTTTAGGGAGGCATTTCATACTCCTGTCAAGTTGACATATTATCGTGTGGTACACAAATAGCTGTTTCATTTTTAGTTGCTTGAAATAAGATTTCGTTTATGGTGGTGTTTCATACTCTTGTCATGTTGACGTATTATCGCTCGGTATGCAAATAGCTGGTTCATTTATAATTGCTTAAAATAGGGTTTGTCTTAGGGTTGGTGATTCATATCCTTGTCAAGTTGACATATTATCACTCGCTATGTAAATAGCTATTTCATTTTTAGTTACTTGAAATAAGGGTTGTTTTAGAGAGGTGTTTCATTGTGGTGTTTTTGAGTGAGTAGCTTTCAAGTTTGGTGTTATATTGGTTTTTTGATGGTTTGAAGGTAAACCAATGTGGGATAGTTCAAAGTTTAGTGTCACATGTGGATGACGTATTGTTGCTACTTGGTGATGTTGCAAAGCAGGATGGGCAGTGTCTTCGGCCGTCTGATCCTGCCTACGAACAAGTTTTGGATTCATTGGCTATGGTTGCGCGGCATACACCAATACCTCTTTTGGAAGCTCTTCTGAAGTGGAGAGACAGGTACTCTAGTTTTCACAATCCATCTCAAATTTTGGGTCGACTGGAGCCCTGAACATTGGACCCATTAGCATTTGATAGTGGTTAGATGAGAGATTGGTAGCTTTTGAAAGTTGGTTACATTGGAGACTGGGGATCCAAATCAATGCAGTCTATTCCGGTAGCATGTAATTAATTGCTTTGATTTCTCTTTTGTCTACACAGCGAATCTCCAAAAGGTGCTAATGATGCTTCAACAGTTCAAAGAAAGGTTTTATTTTTTGTTTAATCCTTTTCCTTACTCATTATGTTATCATCACCATTTTATCATATTGGTGGCTCCTATTTCCAGCTTGGCTAGGTTGTTTGCATGAAGTTTCTATCACTTATTGATTACTTTCACATGTCAATAAATAATAATCCCAACCCCATACGAGAACAAAGTGGCAATTTCTGAAGGGCTGCCTTTTTAGCACAACCATCAAAAGAGGGGGAAAGGAGATGTAGTTTTAACTTTACCATGATCAACAGCTTTTCCAAATTTAGTACAAACAATGTGATATTGTTATTCTTTAAGGGCAGCCGGAGCACAAAAGCCCCGCTTGCATGGGATCTGGAGAATAGCAAATGACAAAGGGTTTATAGTATGCAGCCTTAGCTTACATTTTGCAAGAGGCTGTTTCCAAAACCTGATGCTGTGATCCCTAGTTGCACTAAGACTCCCCTCCTGATATTTTTCCTTCTCTAAAGCATTAATACAAAATCCTTTATGGAAAATCTGATAATAGAGAAATCTAGTCTGGTTGCATTGATGCATGGAACAACAAATAGATGTACTTCTTCCAAGAGCAGAAAACACATAAATGAGTTGATATAGATGGTTTTAACCTCTGTAGAGGAGCAACTTCGGGTTTTGTGCAAAGTATATAGTATCTATTCAATCACAAAAGATGTTTGTGCCATAAGCAGCAATTCAGCCATTTAGTAGAACTGATTTTTCCTATATGTTGGAACACATCCATATTTTTATAGCTGCCATAATCATGATGAGGTAGAAAAAAACTATACCTTGTCTATGACTAAGATTCATGATCTGTAGTCTGTTGTGATATTTTCCACATTAGAGTATATGTCAGACCAAGAGCAAAATTCTTTGTCTATTAATTAGCCTTACTAATGTGAGTTTCTCCTTGGCAAAAAGCTTACACACTTATTGCTTAAGTTAGTCTGTTTTCATGATTTTCAGCTTGCAATAGAGTGCATATTTTGCTCGGCTTGTATTCGCTTTGCAAAGTGCTGTCCCCAGGAAGGGCTTACAGGTTTGTGAGAAGTTTTTGTTTGCATGTTACATTAAGCATAAGACGCCACACCTGCTTGAATCTTGGGCTAACTTTTTGTTTGCATGTTACATTCTTGTAGTTCCTTGAAACAATGATAGAGATTTGTGGGCCCATTTTTCTTTTCATCTGTTTCACTAAAAGAAATTTGCTTGGTTTGTGCTCCAGAAAAGCTTTGGATCGGCCTAGAGAATTTTGTTTTTGACTGGCTAATAAATGCAGATAGGTGCGCTTTGGTTAATGTTTGTGTTTCAATTATTTTCTTTTTGGTCTTGCCTTGAATCAGGGATTATTTGAACTTATCGTAAGTTATGAACAAGCGAAGTACATTATTGGAGAAAACAATATGGCCTTCTGTAGATGTTGGTTTTAGACATAGTTGTGCTTAGGAGCAATGGTAATCGAGGTGTTCTATTGTCACCAGTTTGTAGTTATAAGCCATCTAAGCGTTTCCTATGCTTGGAAAGGTTAATATGATCATTTGAGGGCACTTGCATTTATAGAATAAACTTAGGTTGTTCTGCTGGAATTTTAATGAATAGTCCCCTCAGTCTTGTGGGCCAGGGAAGAAAATGCTCATACACGTTGCAAGCAGAAAAAAGTGTAGACTATACTTTTAAATATCCAAAATGCCCAACACTGTCCTGAGATTTCCACATTATGGATTTTCAAATAGTCGAAAAGTCTAGTGCCTATGAGGTAAATGCCCAAGCAACTGTGGTGAGTCTATGATCATTAAAATAGATGGATGAATGTTAATTACAGCCCATTTTCAAGTTAGATCCATGTGATAAAGTATATCTATTTTCTTTAAAATGCTAAATTTGGCTTTTGTCATAGCAATCTGTTCTTATTTTATTTATTCCTTGTTTTTTAATATAATTTTCATTCCTTTTCTCAGTTATTTCCTTTGCCTTAATAATGATTTTTTTTCTTTATGTAGGCTTGTCAGTCAAGTTGAATATCCTTCATTGGTTGATTTGCGGGGTCTGCTTCTTGATCTTGTTGCGCAGCTTCTTGGTGCTTTGTCGAGAATCAGGCATGCTACTGATGTGAATGACTTTTTTGAGTTGCAAATTAGGATGAATTATTTTGAGTTGGTAATTAGGATGATTATAATGGCTATTTTGCTTACTCCACCAATGCTAGTATATTACTGGTTTTAAGCCTGGATAAAAGAGAAGGATTGGTGTCACTGCAGACATCTGATCGTTACAACTTTTTTCATTTATTCTCACATGGATCCTAGATTAGGATCCATGTTCTTGATCCCCTTTTGGAATAATGTGGAAGAAGAAGAAAAGTGACTACTGTTTGCTAGATGGGACATGCAAAGATAGGCAAATGATAGTCATTTTTTTCATTTTATTTTTGTGTGTATTGACATATTTCTCTTATTAATCATAGGTTTAGCTCTGTAACTGAGCGCTTCTTTATGGAGCTCAACTCTCATCGTATTGACACTGGTGCTCGAGCTGAGACACTTAGCATAATAAATGGGATGCGCTACCTTAAATTGGGGGTAAGTTTTTTGGTAGTATGAATTTGACTTTGAACAATCTTGGTGAAATTCTATCTTGAAACCTTCTAGTTTCCTTTTTTAGTCCAGCTGACATAATCATTTATGTGATAGTTGATTGATCTTATAGCATTTGAAGCTTTTGGATTACCTGGTTTATTATTGTAAGAGATGCAGCATCGATCTTTATTTTTTTTAGCACATGTTCGGAATTGTATTGTTATACCAAAGATCTCTCCCTTCCCTAACTGGTTGAGCTTCTTCTTCTTCATCATCATCCTGATCCCAAATAATTGAGGTTGACATTATGGATTCTTCATCTCCACTTCATCCTGTTGTACCTGCTCAATTCTAAGTAGTCCATGTCCTTCCTTATCACTTCGATCCAAGTCCTTTTGGACCTGCATTGACCCTTTTTTAACCATCACAAAAATGCATATTATATCTCTTCATGTTGGCACTCAGAGGATGTCTTTGCACATGCCTAAACCAACATAGACAACATTCTTGAATCATATGCTCAATATGCTCAGTCAGTTTGACCTTTGATTGTGCACTTATAATTGTATTAGAGATTTGATCTCTAAGGTTTTTATTAGCCATCCACATTAAGGTGTGCATCATGGCCACTGGCTACATGTAAGTAGCCTAACATTTAGTCCCATTTTTTGTACAGCACTGATTACTGGTTAATTTTCTAAACAAGCAGCTCTTAACTTTAACCACCCTACTGCAATTTTATGAGGGGCATTCTCATCAATGTCATTGAACTGTGGCAATGCTTGTCATTGTTGGTCCCAAGCACGGAGAAAGGAGGGTGGCGTTAGGAAGGGCATCCGGCCATAAAAAATTGGTCATATGTAATCACATGGATCTTAGTTTAGGATCCAATGTTCCCAATGCCCTTTAGGTATTAGGTGTAAGAAGAAGAAGTTGGATTTTATATATTTCGACAATTTAAACCCTAGGAGGTAATTTAAATGATGGCTCTCTTTCCCTTTGATGACTGTTTTTGAAAAGGTGAACGTCATCTTAGGCTAATGCACGAACCATCTTATGTCAAAAGGTGACACATGTAGCTTAACTCAACTTGTGGCTGGAAACATTACTTGTTGAATTGTACTAAAACCTAGCATTTTGAAGCTTGGTTTAATACGATCTGACTTTGCTGCTTTCTATAAATATGGTGTGTCTATTAATAATAGATTTTAGTTATTTTTTCTTCTTTGTCCACCTTTTATTGAATTGGTGAAGGTGTTATGCAGTTAATTAGCTTGATTGTAGAACCTAGTTGCTGATTTTCTAATTTTGGGAATCCCTATATTTCTTAAATATGTGCAGGTCAAAACCGAAGGTGGGCTCAATGCTTCAGCATCTTTTGTAGCAAAAGCGAACCCTCTTAATCGAGCTCCCCATAAAAGAAAAAGTGAACTTCACCATGCATTGTGTAACATGCTTTCAAGCATATTAGCACCACTTGCTGATGGTGGAAAAAGCCAGTGGCCTCCACTTGGAGTAGATCCTGCTTTGAATTTGTGGTATGATGCTGTAGCTCGAATTCGTGTACAACTTATGCACTGGATGGACAAGCAAAGCAAGCACATTGCTGTAAGTTTGTAAAAAATTTTTTTAAGTATTTATACAAGAATGCAGTGGATTCTTTAGATTA
This sequence comes from Piper betle, assembly GCA_033002965.1. NCBI lineage: Eukaryota > Viridiplantae > Streptophyta > Magnoliopsida > Piperales > Piperaceae > Piper > Piper betle. The sequence continues at coordinate 7,574 of JAURVB010004230.1, forward strand.
TTTTCTACTTGACAATTACTTTCTGATAATGTTTGTTAGCTTTTGAAACTTTATTCATCAGCCCTATCACCTCCACCTTATCCAGACTGTATTAGCAACATGGATTAGATTAAGTGGTTTTATATTTAAATTAACGATACAAAACCGGTGCACCAACAAAGCAAACAGATTTTTGTGTGGATGGCCTTTTCATTGCAACCTTTGAAAGAAGGGTAGTGGGACGAAGCTTTATTATCATTTTCCTAGTGCACCTTATTCATTATGGGACATGAGATGAATGGTGAATGTGATAAGTTCATTTGGTCATCTTCCATCACAAAGGTGGATATGAAAAAATCCAGCTGTATTTTTGAACTGCTTGTGGAGAACTCCACTTGTGACCATTAACTTTTGGAATATACGAGGGGTTCCTCCATCTAAGACTCTCTACTAATGGAATGAGGGCTCTCTTATTAGGTGTCATCTGATTTTGCTTGCAAAATGTTCCCTTAATGAAAAATTAGAATCATATGATTGAGCCGCCTGCAGGTCTCCCATTTAGAGTGTCCTCTTCCCATCCAAGTGCACTACTAGTTGAGACCACAAAGTGGGGTTATCCAGTTATGCTATCACAGATTGTGATTGCTTGAGTGGACACTGAGCATTCTCTTTATTTATATTTTTTTCTTCTTAATTTCTTTTTTTTTCTGAAAGTTCATTTTTTCAGGTTGGATACCCGTTGGTTACTCTTCTTCTTTGTCTTGGTGATCCACAAACTTTCAACAATAACTTTAGCCCTCATATGGAACATTTATACAAACTCCTGAGAGTAAATTTTACAACTCTTCTGAAATATGTTTTCATGATGCATAAGGGCTACAAAAATCTTATTAAAATGTATGTTTTACTCAGGACAAGAACCAACGTTCTGTGGCTTTGAGCTGCCTTCATAGGGTTGTGAGATTTTACTTGAATGCATATGCTGATTACCAACCACGCGATCGTGTCTGGGATTACCTAGATAGTGTAACATCTCAATTGCTTAATTTTCTCCGCAAAGGAATGTTGACTCAGGATATCCAAAATGATGAAATTGTAGAGTTCTGTGTTACTATATCAGAAAATAATCTAGATTTTGCCATGAATCATATGATCTTGGAGTTGCTGAAGCCTGATAACCTAAGTGAAGCCAAGGTTATTGGTCTACGCTCTTTACTTGCTATTGTCATGTCTCCTAACAATAAGCATGCTGGGTTGGATTTTTTCGAGGTTTGTAGAATGCAATGATTTTTACTTTTATCACTGCTTTTATAATAGTTGTCTTAAATTGAATAATTTATCCCTTTGAATCTTTTGTAGGTAATGATATTGCCCATTACATTCCAAAAGTGAAGTCAGCTATTGAGTCCATTTTAAAATTTTGCAACAGAACTTATTGTCAGGCTCTTCTGACCTCCTCCAAAAATAATATAGGTATTTCTACATGTCTTTTTGGTCTCATCAATTTTAGAATTTTGAAAGGATTTTATATACTTTTGGGCTTTCTCCCATTGTTTTGCCTGCCATTAATTATTTTGAAATAGCAAATTAGCATTTTAGTTATTGTTCACATTGTGGCCACTTCACCAGGACCATTGTTGACATTAAGGATGCTAATTTTATGTTCTCTCTAGCTTGTGGTGGCAAGCAGGTTCTTTGTTCCTTTTGATTGTGTAACATCAGTTTGATGTGCCTGTAAAAGATTTTGATGAGGGTATCCTGAATGCTTGACACAATCCTTTCAAAATTGAAAACTGATTGCACACCCCCCTGCATTTTATTTTTTTGTTTATTTCTTGGTCTAGAAAATGTTGCTCAGATGTGGAAAATTGTTCACTACTTTATGGTTGTGATAGTATAGAATGCATATATACAAACAATTCAGGATTCAAATTTTCAAGTTTCTTATATAATTATTTCGAATTGTCCAGATTGCCTGATACAAGAGGACATCTATATTCTTCTCATATTTTTTTTGCATCTCAAATTTTTCTTAAATACAAATTTTTTGTCTGTCTTGGTTATAGTTTGGATTGATATATAATTTTACTCTTATCATGTCTAATCTCTTTTTAGATAAGAGCCACCTTTTTGTTTAACCTTGATGCTACTATCTGACAGTCAGCTATGTCAACTACGCCTTTCAGCATGTGTTCTACTTTTGATAGGTGAATTTTTGTTCTATAACCTTCTGCAGATGCTGTTGCCAAGGAAAAATCTCAAGGATCTCTCTTCCGGTCGGTGCTTAAGTGTATACCTTATCTAATTGAAGATGTGGGCCGGATTGATAAAATAACTGAAATTATTCCTCAACATGGGATAAGCAGTGATCCGGGTGTTCGAGAAGAAGCATGGCTTGTTCTGCATCGTATCGTTAGGTATCTTCCTCAGCGTCGTTATTCTGTGATGAAAGGGATGGCCAATTTTATTTTACAGCTACCAGATGAGTATCCCCTTCTCATCCAAACCTCACTAGGGAACCTGGTAGATCTGATGCGCTTATGGAGAGGCTGCTTGTCTGAGGAGAGGCTAACATCTGATGCTCAAATTGTTAATCCCTCAACTGTTGTAAACGATGTGCGACAAACATTTTCTGCTTTTAGTAATTTAGGGGAAGCGGTCGAGTTCAATGCATCAGATATGGATGCTGTCGGTCTTATCTTTATGAGTTCTGTGGATGTCCAGATAAGACACGCTGCATTAGAACTGCTACGCTGTGTTCGGGCTCTGAGAAATGACATTAGAGATCTCTCGATAAGTGAACAGGCTGACCTAGTATTAAAAAGTGAAGTGGAGCCCATCTTTGTTGTAGATGTCTTTGAAGAACACGGGGTGAGACATGTTTCTGTATTTCTATTTAAAAAATGTTTCTACTTATAGCTTTCTTTTGGTTCTAACCATTGTAGTTCAGGTTGATATTGTTCATAATGGCTATTGGGATTTGGGCCGTCTATATGATCTGAGGCGAGAGTCAGATGCAGTTCCTCCAGATGTAACACTTCTATCCATCCTGGAGAGTGCTGATAAAATCAGATGGGCGTGCTGTCTCAGTGAGCTTGTCAAATATGCTGGTGAACTTTGTCCCAATTCTGTGCAAGAAGCTAGGCGAGTAGCTATACTGAGTTAGCTGTTAGAAGTCATTTTTTTAACAATTTTTTTAGTTCTTAAAGTGAAATCCAATTGGTAGTAGGTTGGAAGTTATGCGGCGACTTGCTTGCATTACTCCTGTTGAATTGGGTGGGAAAGGTCATCAGTCGCAGGATTTGGAGAATAAACTGGATCAGTGGCTTATGTATGCAATGTTTGCGTGTGCTTGTCCTCCCAATGGTAGAGAAGGTGGTAATTTTGCGAGAACGAAGGAGATCTTCCATTTGATATTCCCATCTTTGAAGTCCGGTTCTGATGGTCAAACGGTAGGTATAGTTAAACCTTTATATATTCTTTCTTCCACCCTTCTATAGCAGTATTTTATGCAAACTCTTGAATACATTTATGAATGCTCTTGATCTATCATTTAAATTAATAAAAGGACTTAATTTTAATGTGCAATAGGTAGTTATCTTCTTTGCCCTATTGTTTCTTCCTTCACAATTTCCACAAAAATATTAGCTAGTATTTGCAGAAAGATGTCGGTATAAAGAACTAATTTGTTGGTGTTATGCTGGCAGCATGCCGCGGCCATGGCCCTTGGTCACTCGCACCTTGAAGTTTGTGAAACTATGTTTGGAGAACTTGCATCATTTGAGGAAGTTTCCTTAGAAACTGAGGGAAAACCAAAATGGAAGGTAGAATAACAAAATTTTCTTTAACGTGCCACCACAGCTAAAGAACATAGGGAACTGACCTTCTTCTGCCTGATTTGCAGACTCAGAAGACTCGCCGTGAAGAGCTCCGCATTCATATAGCAAATGTATACTGCATGGTCGCCGAGAACATCTGGCCAGGAATGCTTAGGCAAAAACCAATTCTTCGTCTCCATTTCCTGAAATTTATTGAAGAGACAACTAAACAGATAGTAAACTCCACACCAGATAGCTTCCAAGACATTCAACCTCTTCGCTTTGCCCTAGCCTCTGTTTTGAGATATCTGGCCCCAGAATTTGTGGAATCAAAATCAGATAAGTTTGATCTTAGGACCAGAAAAAGGCTTTTTGACCTTCTCCTTTCCTGGTGTGATGACATGCCCAATAGTTGGAGCCAGGATGGAATTAGTGATTACCGGCGTGAAGTTGAACGATATAAATCAGCTCAGCATGGTCGGTCTAAGGACTCTATTGATAAACTCTCTTTTGATAAAGAGGTGAGTGAACAAGTAGAGGCCATCCAGTGGGCTTCCATGAATGCCATGGCTTCATTATTGTATGGTCCTTGCTTTGACGATAATGTTAGAAAGATGAGCGGGAGGCTGATATCTTGGATAAATAGTTTGTTCACAGAGCCAGCTCCAAGGCCACCATTCGGCTACTCCCCTGCTGATCCAAGAACTCCTACTTATTTTAAGTATGGTGATGCAGGACGCATTGTTGGTACCAAAGATCGTCAAAGAGGAGGTCATCTTCGGGTATATTTAGCAAAAACAGCTTTGAAGAATCTGCTACGGACTAATTTGGACCTTTTTTCTGCATTGATTGATCATGTAATTTCTTGGCCATATCTTTATTTCCTCTTTTTAGCAATGCTTGCACTTTATTGATTGACCACTTATACAGCTGCGTTCAAGCCTGGCTAGAAGTAGATGGTTGGTGTCGGGAAAAGTATCCGGCTGTCAGAAATTTCCCATTTATTCTCACATGGACACTAGACCAATTAGCAGAATAAGTTCCAATTCCCCAACCTTAATTATAAGGGGAGGAGGAAGAGAGTGGTTTTGTTTCATTCAGTTTGATACCAAAGCAATCAATTATTGATGATGGCATCCCACTGACCCCAGCCTAGCTGGATTAAGATGCACATGAGTGATGATCTTGATTTTGACTCTTTTTCGCTAACTTGATAATTTTACTTGCTGATATACTGCTAAGCATTTTCCATTGACATTAGGCTATGCCTCTGAGAACTCTTATTCTTACACAAATGGGTCAAGTTCCTGATAATGATTTTTTGAGCTTTGTTACTTCTTGTACCTTATGCTAAAGTTAACTTGTTATACCTATTTTCCTAAATTGTTTGAATGTAAGACTTTGCCATATCATATTTTTTTTTCACAATTTGTCAGTCAGCTCATGCACGGCTGTTTTACTTATTTTGATCTAATGATACAATGACTTTTCTACAGTGCTACTACTCACATGCTTCCATAGCTAATGGCTACTTTAGCGTGCTGGCTGAAGTCTACATGCGCCAGGAGATTCAAGATCGTGACATTCAGAGACTCTTGAGTTTGATTCTCTACAAGGTGGTCGATCCCAGCAGGCAGATTCGTGATGATGCGCTCCAAATGCTTGAGACCCTCTCTGCACGTGAATGGGCTGAAGAAGGCTTTGAGGGTAGTGGTCACTATCAAGCTGCTGTGGTTGGGAATCTGCCAGATTCATACCAACAATTCCAGTATAAGCTCTCGTGTGCACTTGCTAAAGACCATCCAGAGTTAAGTTTGTTTCTTTGTGAGGAGATCATGCAGCGGCAACTTGATGCTGTAGACATCATTGCCCAACATCAGGTTCTAACTTGCATGGCCCCATGGATAGAAAATCTCAATTTCCAGGATTTGTGGGACGAAGGCTGGAGCGAAAGATTATTAAAAAGTTTATATTATGTGACATGGAAGCATGGGGATCAGTTTCCTGACGAAATTGAGAAGTTATGGAGCACAATTGCTAGCAAACCTAAAAACATCATCCCTGTCCTGGATTTCCTCATCACCAAGGGTATTGAAGATTGTGATTCAAATGCTTCAGCTGAGATTATTAGTGGCGCTTTTGCAACCTACTTTCCCGTTGCTAAGCGAGTGAGCTTGTATCTGGCCCGTATCTGTCCTCAGCGTACCATAGATCACTTGGTCTACGAATTGTCTCAAAGGATGCTGGAAGAAAGTGTTGAGCCTATTGAAACTTTAAGGCCAAATGTGGCCAGAGGTGAGGCATTGGGGGATTATGTGTTGGAATTTTCTCAGGGCCCTGCTTCAGTTCAGCTTGCTGTGGTAGCAGATGCGCAGCCTCATATGTCACCTTTGCTGGTTCGTGGATCGATGGATGGACCATTGAGAAATGCTAGTGGAAGCTTGAGCTGGAGAACAGGCAGGAGTGTCTCTGGCCCACTTAGTCCGATGCCTCCTGATGTGAACATCGTGACAACTGCTGGCAGATCGGGGCAGCTGCTACCCGCAATGGTGAGTGTATCTGGCCCACTTGGCCGTGGTGCTACAGGGAGTCTCAGGAGTCGTCATGTTTCACGTGACAGTGCTGACTACCCCATTGACGCACCAAACTCTGGAGAAGTTGGACTTCATACTGTTCCTGGTGCACATGGAGTTAATGCTGGAGAACTTTCTTCAGCCTTAGCTGGTCAGCACCTCCATTCTCTGTCTCGTGCAGATATAGCTCTCATTTTACTTGCAGAAATTGCTTATGAGAATGATGAAGATTTTCGTGGCCACTTGCCTCTGCTTTTCCATGTCATCTTTGTCTCAATGGACAGTTCTGAGGATATTGTGCTTGAGCACTGCCAGCATCTCTTAGTAAATCTCTTATACTCTCTTGCTGGTCGACATCTTGAGTTGTATGACGGGGAAAGTGGTGAAGGTGAGAACAAGCAACAGGTTGTTAGCCTCATCAAGTACGTCCAATCAAAGCGTGGGAGCATGATGTGGGAACATGAGGATGCCACACTTACACGAACTGAACTCCCAAGTGCTGCCCTCTTGTCAGCTCTTGTTCTAAGCATGGTGGATGCTATTTTCTTTCAGGGAGATCTGCAGGAAACGTGGGGAGTTGAGGCTCTTAAATGGGCAATGGAGTGCACTTCTCGTCACCTTGCCTGCAGGTCTCATCAGATATATCGTGCATTACGTCCTGCTGTTACGAGTGATACGTGTGTTTCACTTCTCCGCTGCCTTCATAGGTGTCTGGCAAACCCAGTGCCACCAGTGCTTGGTTTCATGATGGAGATCCTTATGTCCTTACAAGTAATGGTAGAAAGTATGGAACCTGAGAAAGTTATACTCTATCCTCAGCTCTTTTGGGGTTGTGTGGCTCTGATGCATACAGATTTTGTACATGTTTATCGCCAGGTGCTTGAGCTCTTTGCCCGTGTAATTGATAGATTGTCTTTTGGTGATCGAACTACTGAGAATGTGCTTCTCTCTTCCATGCCACGTGATGAGTTGGATTCAACTGGTCTAGATTCAGGTGATTTTCAGCAAACAGAGTCGAGAAATGGAGGGGATTGTCGATCAGAGTCCGGCAAAGTTCCAGCATTTGAAGGAGTTCAACCTCTTGTCCTCAAGGGCCTCATGTCCTCTGAAAGTCATAATTCATCCATCGAGGTTCTATCCAGAATCACGTTTCAGTCCTGTGATTCAATATTTGGCGACCCAGAAACTCGTTTACTTATGCACATCACTGGCTTGCTTCCATGGCTAGGACTGCAGCTTAGCAAGGATTTGGCGTTAGGTTTGGCATCTCCCCTTCAACAGCAGTATCAGAAGGCATCTTCAGTTGCAGCAAATATAGCAATATGGTGCAGGATCAAGTCTCTTGATGACCTTGCTGCTGTTTTCCTGGCATACTCACGAGGTGAGTTCACAGGTGTCGATAACCTTTTTGCCAGTGTGTCTCCCCTGCTATGTGCTGAGTGGTTTCCAAAGCATTCAGCATTGGCATTTGGGCACTTGCTGCGGCTACTGGAGAAAGGGCCAGTAGATTATCAGAGAGTGATACTGCTAATGCTGAAGGCCCTTTTAGAGCACACACCCATGGATGCTGCCCAAAGTCCACATGTTTATGCGGTAGTGTCTCAGCTTCTAGAAAGCACCCTATGCTGGGAAGCACTGGGAGTACTGGAGGCCCTCCTGCAGAGTTGCCATGCCGGGACTCACCTCGCAACACAAGAGGTGGCATCCATAGATAATGCAACTGCCGTGGAGGAGAAAATGCTGATGCCGCAGAGTTCCTTCAAAGGAAGGAGTGGACAGCTGCATCCTGCAATTGTGTCTGCTATGTCTGGGTTTGGGGCTGCAGCGACGCCTGCAGCTGCACAGGGAGGGAATCAGGGACAGGAAGGAGGGGGCCATCTCCGAGAGAAGTTGCTCTACAAAACACACGTTTAATTCTTGGCAGGGTTGTTGATACTTGTCCGCTCGGAAGGAGAAGAGATTATAAGCGACTGGTCCCCTTCGTAGCCATCTTTGCAAGTGCATGAGAATTTGTTGCATTCTAGGAACGTTCGTTGTCCAAATTTTCTCTGCTTGTATATAGTTTATGCTGGTTGTATAATTTTTTCCTACCGAAAGCAGTCCTGTTTGTCCATATTAATAGCAGAGTATGGCTGAGAATCGACGAATAGTTTTTTATTTTTTATTTTTCCCTGAAAAAGATGGGAATAGATGTGTAACATATACTCATCTGGCGAGGGCGAAGTAGGTAGCTATCCTACCCATCAAATAGTTATTTACTTCTTCAATGCTCTTGTAATTCGTCTTAACAAGTATACCTCCTACTTAGCATCTTGTGAAGATTGGTTTGCACTCGTTAAAAATGCTTAGAACATCAGTAAACTGCCCATTGTCGTATGGTTAAAACCGCAACTCCCAAGCCTCAGGAAACGATGTATTATTTGGACTAAATCATAATTTGCTGGATCGACATGTAGTAGTTCGAAAGATGTCTCATCTGTTATCGCTCATGACGATTGATGGTCACAATAACATCAGGATATTAGATGACTTAAAAGAAAAAAACAAAGTAAAAAACACCCAGATCATGTACCCGTAAACATTCTATATGTTTAGATGTCAATCGAGTTAAATCGAGCTTCATAATTAACTCTCTTTGATGCCAATTCTTAGCTTGGTAGTTAGTGACCTATGTAGATTAAACGAAAAAAGGAGACGGGACCTCTCGATACACAAGTTGGGCTAGTTATAGGAGTAAATTATTTAATGTTCTTGGCTTGAACAGAAAAGGAAGAATTTATGATTAAGTGGTGTTGAAAAAAACGGAATTTATGACTAGAGAAATATAATGATGCATCATATAAAAGAGAATATCAAATTTGATAATTTTACCCTTTTATTCTATTTTCAAACTGGTATTATAAGTACATTAATTAATATATCAATAAGACTATTTTATACAAATTGTTGTAGAATATGACTATTAAAATTATATCACAAAAAGACTTTTAACCACGTTTTCTCCACAGCGCGCAGATGTAAGTGGACAACGAGGAGTGGATGATTTTAAATTAATGAAAGTTTACAAGCGAGATTATCCGGTGAAATCATTTATTTTGTCTTGAATAATAATCTCCTGTAAGGTCTTGCAGCCCTATATTAAACGTCCTCGATG